>JBBPQP010000078.1:0-55075 GCA_038092555.1 Boletus subgraveolens
GGTGCCTTTGACGTAGGCACGAGACGGGTGCTGCCGTTCTTCTCGCCGCCAACCTGGACCTCTTTGGTTGCAGGAGCTTCTGGCTCGGAATTTTTGAGGCCCTTCAAACCACGGCGAGCAGCGGCCTGGGGGCGCCGTGCGGAGATGCCGGGTACGAGTTGTTTGCTGCGGGCCATCTGGAGACACGGGTGTCAGCAGGAGTAGCGTTGATACATCCAAAGTGCCAGCGAGACATCCAACGGAAATAGTCCGTTCACCAAATGAAGAGTGGTGCATGAGTGTGTCTGGATTGGATCTGTCTCTTTGGCCTGAACGAAATCGCACTCACTGGTCGTTAGTCTTGAGGATTTCTGCTGTCGAGGACGTTCGATCGCCACGGTGAGGGTATACACCCATGGATGGTGTGTCGGAGTTTAATATGTGGGAACTATATTCCCGATATATCCCAATCTGGTACTACTAGTATTGAATAGTGTCACATTGGCCCTGATATACCGCCTCAACGATACCCACTTCATAATTATGTCTGTCAACGGAACTTTGGAAGGTGTGGAAAGTTTAGTACTGCTCATATATCTCGCTCTCAACTCACTGAAAGATCCCCGCATGGTCATTTGGTTTGACATCGACAATACCCTCTATTCCGCTAGTACCAAGATATCGCATGCGATGGGCGAACGGATCCATGGTATGTTCGCTCACAATAGATACAAACTATTATTGAAGGTGTTTTCTGGAGCATACTTCGTCTCCCTGGGCCTCGATGAAGACAAAGCATCGGAGTTGCATCACAGGTACTACACGCAATACGGACTTGCTTTACGTGGCCTCGCGCGGCACCACGACATAGGTAATTGCCTCAAGTAGTAGCACTTTACTTGTGATGATAGACGTCCTGCTTCTCAGACCCTCTTGATTTTGATCAGAAATGCGATGGCACCCTCCCTTTGGAGGAGTGTATCAAACCGGACCCAAAGTTGAGGAAACTGTTCGAAGATTTAGACAGGACAAAGGTACGCGTCTGGGCCCTGACCAATGCATACAAAAACGTACGTCCTGCAAACCGAGAGTTGGAATGAGTCCTAACAAATATACCAGCATGCCAATCGGGTGCTCAAGATTTTGAATGTCCAAGATCAAATAGAAGGACTTGTCTATTGCGACTACGAGCAACCTTACTTTACTTGCAAGCCAGAATCAGAATACTTTCACAACGTAAGGATCCACCCAAATTTTTATTTGGTCTCGAAACTGACCGACGGTTACCACCTTGATAGGCAATGAGGATCGCTAACATTTCTGATCCCGCAAAGTGCTTATTCATAGACGACAGTAAGCTGAATGTGACTGCTGCAAAAAAGCTGGGGTGGGGCCGATGCGCACACTTCCACGAAACGGGATTAGACGTCGTGGAAGGCGGGAAGAAGAAGACATTAGGAGTCGATGGTGAATCAGTTGCAGGTGTGGAAGGGATTGTAGTTATCAATGATCTAGAAGAGCTTAGAGTGATATGGCCCGACATTTTCTCCAGCTGATGGTACGTTGATGTAAATATCCAGATGTAGTTATGTACAAGAAGACAAGTTCAAAATAACATGACGGACACGACTTGAGATGCTTCATTTACCTCCAATATTACCCCGTCGTAACTGTACAGTCCTGCGCGAATGTGTGAACAAGCCCTTGATAACAAGTTACAGATCTTACTTGAAGTGGCACTCGGCAGCGTAATGTTATCCTCGTATTCAGTACGATCATGCACCATAGATGGTGGAGGATCCCTCGGGCTAAGGAAGTGACTGATCGCTTCGAACTGAGATGCTTAATACACTGTAGGATGGAGAGAGATCGAGTCCCTCACTTTGTCTGTGAAGCGCATCCTTGGAGGTGAATCTGGTACAATTGAGTTATATTCTGAGTAAGCGCAAGACGTCACTGACCATCTTCGTCATCCTCTGGTTTTCCCTCTAGTTCCCATGGACAGCGTTTATATTGTTGGAATAAAGGGGAACCCGGCTTAGAACGAACCCACTTAACTTGAGCAAACAAAAAAACTGAAGCTTGTTGCTCACCGCGTTGGAATGTAGAATGATTTTGCGTATCAGGTGAGTTTGACCGGAAAGTAGGAAGTCGATACCATGACTAAAATAATTGTAAAAGTCTAACGACCATTACAAGAGGCCATCCATCGAAAACACATGACTCACAATCTGTGCTCTGGCTCTCGTCTTCAACCTGCGGGTTGGGTGAATGAATTGCCATTCGCTCGTCATCTTTATAATATATTCTTGATGGTGTTCCCAGATCAATATTGAGATCTTGTGCTGTTGTTTCACCCAAGCGGACGTGGAGAGACAAGGTAGAGGGACCAGAAGGGCCATAGAAGTGGAGGACAACGCCATTGTTAATCTGTAAATGCAGGATAGAAAGGACAAGGTCATGCAGACGTGATTCATTCCTACCTTGACAATGGCTCGCGAGATATCCCCGTACATCACCGGACAAAGAGTTACCTCGTCGAGAGGATCACGCCCCACATCCTGTGCATCCTTCTGCGTGACAATGATACGCTTGACCTCTTTTGATCTGTCATCTGCAATTGCATGGGACGAGCTGCCTTTGAGGCCTTCACTGATTGCATCATCGTCAAAACTGAACCAGACACCTGGATACCTCAGCTCGTCTCCTGGATACGTTGGGCCGAAAATTCGGCTGATCTGGATCTTGACCAATGGCTCCTCTCCAGAACATATGACAGTATCTTTGTATCGCAGCGCTATTGAAGGATGAGGATCCCTTGGGTTTCCCAAGCAAATTGTGTGGAGTCGCTGATGATAAGCGGAGAAGAGTAGATCAAAGTACGGACGCAGATGGAGAATTATTGGGGATGTGGACGCATTTTCTGGGTCGAATTTGACCTCTACTTGGGGGAACAGATGCTGGAGCGTTCGCAGGGTGGAAATGACTGACCAGAGAGATGAACCTAGGGATACTGCATCAGGTGGAGCTGCAGGCTTGGCAAGAACACAACCATGGACCTAGTTCAAACATGCCTATTCCTGATCCCGGTCTTATGTCGAGGTCCGGAGTCGAGAACATGATCAACGCTGCGTATCGTCTGTCCCGCCAGTGGCTACAGGCTGTTAGCGAGACTTGTCCCAATTCGGTACTAGTGCCTTCGCGTCTCGAGTCACATGACTGCATGCTGCGACGCGATCCCCTGGAACTTGAATCAAGTACCCACATGGGCCGAGTGTGACCTCCTAACGCTCGTCATCCTCCGCCACGCTCAACAATATGGCTGACGCACACCAGCGTATCATAATCAAGGTTCGATGCGTCTCTATACGTCCCCGAACGCTCCAATCAGCTTTTCCAGGTCTTCCGCAAGTACAGTCACTCACTTGGGCCCGAAGCCTTACAATTCCTGGAGGAGATCCTTGATCGTCACGAAATCTCGGACGAAGAAATCGAGTTTTCTATCGAGACAATCGCCAGAGAGTATAATAAACAAGATGGTGAGGTATCTCGCTTTCATGTTCGGGTGTGTTCCTGAGTATCTCGTCCAGACGCCGCCATGAAGGTATCTCTATCTATTCTCCAGAGAGTATACGAAGCACTTCAGGATCAAGGTTCCGGTGATCGCGCTGAAGCCGAGTTGCTTGATCCCGAAAGTCATCTATATATAGTTGACGCTTTCGAAATGCCAGCTTGGAACTGGTCGCACGAACGGGGGACTTTCGACAGGTATGCCTCTCGCCGTGTTCTCCATTTTATTGCCCTAAATTTCGAAGATCCTCGGTGCCACCGACAATGTCTGGCACAGCAGAGTCGCGCATAACTTCCGCCCGCAACAGGCTTCATATAATAAAGCAGAGCATACTACGCAACGAACACTTTTCACCTTCCACGTTACCCTCTCGTGATCGGGAGCATCTCGTGACGGTATGGTCAGGGCAACAATATCGGGCGAGATATATTCCCATGAATCTTGAGACAGTTAAAATCGACAAAACAACTTCTGGGCAGAGCTGGAGAAAGGTTCCTGCTCCTTGGAATGCTCGCGCATAACATGGAAGGGAAGCTATGCCTTGAGGATGCCGATGGGAACGTTGTGCTAGACGTATCCAAGTTGGTAGGATTGCCAGTGTTATTGTTTAACTCGAGGTGTTTACTTTGACCAAGGATGATCCCGGCGAGGGATTGTACACCGAAGGCTGCATTGCTCTCGTGGAGGGCGAGTATACGGAAGAAGGTACCTTGGAAGTGATAGCCATGGGTCAACCGCCTTGCGAAGATCGCGAGACTGCTCGGTAAGTCATTTTTCGATAAGGCGCGGAAAGGGTGCTCACTTTTGTAGCTCAATATATGGTCACATAGACTTTCTCGGGAAGGGTTCGACCACCCTGCTGGAAGACGTACGTAGAATCTCCTCGTTGCCACCCATGGCTGATCTGCATCCAGTCAAACTATGCCCGCCGTGTTCGAGAGGAGCTTTCAGATGTCTACTTCTTTTTCTTGTCCGATGTCTGCCTGGACAATCCCAAAACCTTCATCGGACTTCAAAAGATGTTCGACAACTGCATTGAAAACAGCTTTATACCTAAGGTTATTGTTATGTGTGGGAACTTCACGAGCCGATCGATTATCCAAGGGAGTGGGCAGGATATACAGCGATATCATGGCATGTTGGAGTCTACTTTAAAGTACATCAAGGACTGAAATTCACCATACAGAAAACTTTGATTCCCTTGGTCAACTCATCGCATCGTACCCTCAGATCACTCGTACAACTCACTTTGTCTTTGTTCCTGGTCCACTCGATCTGACGAGCAACGTGACTCTGCCACGAAGGCCGATACTTTCATCTTTCACGTCCCAGCTTAGGGCGAAAGTCCCAAAGGTACACTTTGCGAGTAATCCTTGTCGCTTGAAATTCTTTGCGCAGGAGATTGTGATTTTCCGCGAAGATACCATGGCGAGAATGTTGCGGAATACAGTGGAAGTCAAGCCGAACGTCACGGGAGAGGATCTGAGAAGATATGTATGCTGTGTCATTTGATCTTCCCCTCGGTCTATACTGAGTAGACATTTCGTAGCTCGTGCAGACAATCTTGGACCAAAGTCATCTGACACCATTGACATCTCAAATCCAACCAACGTTGTGTGATTATGATCACGCATTGCGCCTGTATCCATTGCCGACCACCGTAAGATACTGGATGACTATTCAGACTGCTTGGTGTTGAACAGCATTATTTAAAGATCGTCCTCGCCGACAAATACGAAAAGTACAAATTAACCTATTCTGGTTGTCATGTTTTCAATCCTGGGAGCTTCCTTGCAAAGTCGTTTGCATTTTCAACTTACTGTCCGGCGGAGACCAGCTCAGAAGAAGGTGTCATCGACATGGGTGCGGAAGATTGAAGTGCGCAACGATGTGTACTCGTAGTACTACATTGTGATAGCATTGAGAGTAAAAGTTTGACGCGTCGGATAAATTACCTCTCGAGTCTATCTCCACTTGAATTCAGTTGATGTTGGCACGCTATGCTACTCGTTCCGGCTGCATCCTCCGCAGAGCCTGCCAACAACCCCAGCCGGGTCCCCGCCTGAACCAGCCTCGGAGGACCTTTGTCAGTCTAGACGTTCTTAAGGATGGTTTCCTCGACCTTGCGACCGCCCTCCCAATTCCTCCGTCATGGCCTGCGTATTCCACAACAATTATCCTTTGCACGGTGCTTACTCGAGTTGCATTCACCGTTCCTTTCTCAGTATGGGTAAATTCTTACTCACTGCACTCTTCCCGAATTCTTCACTGATGATGTGCAGTCCAAACGAAGACAGTGGAGGGCTGAAGAACAGGTTTTACCTCGGCTGCAGTCAGAGGGACCAGTGATTGCGAAAAGGGTACTCGAAAATATGCAGAGGGAGAAAGTGCGAGGTACGAGGGAGGAACTCCAAACGACGCACCGTGCCAGAATGAAGGAAGCCGTATGGTTTTATCACTCTGTTTCATAAACGTGAACTGAACTCGGTCGATCAGGTTGGAGCCCGCCGGAAAGAACTGTTCGCAGAATATCGTTGTCAACCTATGACGACGATGGCCATACCACCCCTCACTCAGTTGCCCGTTTTCGTTGGGTGCTCTATCGCGCTTGCACACATATCGCAGCACCCCACACCCCTTGACTCCGAATCTTTCCTTACTCTCACCACGCTCGTACATCCCGACCCAACTGTTGCCTTGCCGATTGCACTTGGTTTCATTACATTGGCAAATGTGGAAAGTTCGAGGTGGTTCATGACAGACCAACAGCGTGAACGCGAAGCCAAAGTGCAAAAGTGGAAGGAGGAAAAGGTCGCAAAGGGCGAAAGGGTGATCGAACCGCAAAAAATCATCAAGTCCGCTCTCAGACTGGTATCTGTCGGGCGAATCCTCATTGCAGCGATGGTTCCTGGGGTAGAGTTGTTGTCTTTGTGCTGTCGGTTTTCCTGGCTCATTAATTTTGCAGAGTATTGTCTTGTACTGGGTAACTTCGGCCACCTTTGGGCTTGTACAGACCTGGTTACTCGACTACTGGGAGTTACGAAGGAAGAGAAGATTGACGGCATTAACATCCTCTTCTTCTCCGCCGTCTGCACTACCGTCGTCCCCTTCACTGGTTTCCTCTCCTGTGGCCAGCCAGCGGCGCAAAAAGTAGATCTTTTGGTGAGTGCCCGTTCTATTCAGGGAACCAATGACGACAAAAAATGGTTCGAGGGCACCCTTCATATCTCTCCTTAGCGAGCAAGTGGTGCCCGATGAATATTTCTTGATCTAATCTGATTCCATCTATTCTGCTCGACTGAGACGTTTATGCTGACCGGAATGCACATAGCGGCTGGCTCTTGCAAAATCGACACACCACCTGTGACCGCGTGTCGTTGTGATAGAAGCCCATTCCGGTCGGTGAACGTAGTACATACATAGATTGGCTAGTAATACCATTTTGCTTGTCGAGGATCCCCCTCTCGACATAATGCATCTCGAATGCACAGCCACTTACACCCACTTCGTTATGATCAACTACATCTTACTCGTATCACGACAAGGCTCGTCCCATATTCACGGAAAAGACGACAAGTAACATCTCACATTGCACCATCTCATCAGGAAAAGTACGCCTTGCAAAATGGTTTTCAACAATGGCTCCGAAAGCCAAGGCCAAGATCGTGAAGGACGTTACCCAGCTGGTCTTGGCTCGACGCACGCGGATGTGTAACTTTTTAGAGTACAAGGGTGAGTAATATCGAGTCCTCTTGCACTGTTTCTGTGATTGACCAGGACGGCGGGGGTGTGGATGTGTAACGCACGGGTGCGTTTGGCTGTTTCGCAGACACAAAGGTCGTTTACCGGAGATACGCCTCATTATTCTTCGTCTGCGGGATCAGCTCGAGCGACAACGAACTGATAGCACTCGAGATCGTCCACCGTTACGTGGAAGTCTTGGACAGATACTTTGGAAACGTGCGTCATCCCCTTCCGTCCTCACTCGATCGAAAAAACCTGACCGCAGCGATTATGATAGGTGTGCGAGCTGGACCTGTAAGTTGGAACGTTCGATGGGTTTATGAGGCTCTCTGTGACGGTTTTTGTAGCATATTCAACTTTCAGAAGGCGTATGCTGTAGGTGCTGCTTCGTGTATACCGTGCAGGCATCTTACGCGTCCTGCAGATCCTGGATGAACTTATTATAGCTGGAGAAATGCAAGAGTCCTCGAAGAAATCTGTCCTGCGTGTGGTCTGTTCGCAGTACCCGCTCGCGATCTTTATTACTCATTATCCCGCGCAGGTAACACAATCAGACAGTGTAGAGGACCAGGAGGGCGGTGATGATATAATGGGGCGTTTGGCAGCACGCAGCGGTTAGATGCCATTCTTTTGCGACCTGATGTACTCCATGAACATGTGTTATCAAGGGCCCTTGATCCGTTGAAACCCAATGTTCATTCTGCGGACGAGCACCAACGAGTACCTCGGTAAGCCCCTGCGTAGTATAGGTACCAACGGCTAATAGAGTCCAAGGGGCACATTGCTCAAGCGCTCAACAATAATCAAGAACACGAGTATATGGATGTAGTAGTCTACAGTATGATGGATGGATGCGAACAGGCTATGAATCTGGTGTTGTAGTCTTGTTTTTTGCTTTATTTAGAATATGCCATCGTACGAGGTCCAGAGTCGCGACGGAGTCTTCTACTGAGGAATGGCCGGTCGTTCCACCTCCAGTTTGGATTGATATTCCAAGGTGTTCCTTCACTCTGATAGATCATGGTTAGTAAGTGCTGAGAAAACGAGAGCAAGATGGCACGGACAGATCCCTCAAAGATCGCCTATATGGTAGTCCAGCTCGGTGGGGAAAAAGGATCGCAGTATCAATGCATTGATGATGTATCATGCGTAATGTCTTGAGATCATTCTCTAGAGCATGTCCAATGATGATAGTATCGGAATTGATGAATGCGTCAAGCGATTGTCGTATTAAAGAAAGCGTCAACGACGCCTTTTGGTGTTCCTCCTTTGTGATGCCCGAAAATCGGGTGTTGTAGTCTCTGAGAAGACGTTAGGCCGGAATGGACGCATTGTAGAGTAGGATACTGACATGACCTCGACGCCATCATCCATCCGGACTAGTTCGTCGAAAATCTCGGTCCCAGCACCATCGACAACCGAGACTCGGGCCACACGCATGCCGCCTGTAGTATAAATCATCTCGCAATCTAGGGCGACGACATCGAGAGCCGTGTCAGCAGAATCGTTTCCATCGCGGAGTTTTTGAGGACGTGTGAGCGAAAACGGTTGACGGAGATGAAGATACATTGGGTCCGATTCATAAAAGACGTGAAATCCTCTGGAACAACCGTCCTCGCTTGTGGTCTTTGAACAACACGAGTACACACGTAGTTTCTCACCTTGCAGGTAAGGTTCGGACAGGAACGACGACGACAAGAATAACTCGGACGCACCATTGATCGTTTTGCTGAACGGTTTTCCCCAGTGATATGTGCATTCGTCGTGGGCAGGGGTGTTGCTGACCATATAAGGCTGACCACAGCGGTCACATTTTGTGATCTGGCCGACTGCGTGTGGCCTTGATCCGCCCTCACTATCAGGCACTTCAGTTATATAACCCCACTGTTGCATGGTATCTGTAGTCATGAGAAGGTGGGTGAGAACGGAACGCGTGAGACGAAGTGCGGCAAGCTTGTTCCGTGCTTCTGCGCGCGCTGCGATATCCTCATCGGTGCCGACAGAGGGATGGGAGATGGAAGTAGGGGTAGGGCGTTTCTTCAGGGAAGCGATTGAGTTTATGACCGCCTGAAAAGAGGGATGAGACAGGGGAGAGGAGCGGGATCGTGAATGCGCACGTTGCGATAAGTGAGCTTTGTCGAGTTCTTGTATATTTGTTCTTCTTGGCGCAGGGCATGCTCGGAGGCGAGGGTTGGGTTTGAAGACAAGATGTTTCCGTACAAGACCACAAAGTGATCGTAGAGGCTCTTGAGCATGACCTGTGGGAGATGGTTAGTGAATGATCTGGCAAGGATGTGACCATCGCGCACCTGGCGGACAGGCAAGGCCACCTGTGACTGCGCGGCATTGACTCTGAGGACGGGGACACCCGTCTACGCATGTCTGGAGAGTGAGACGGTGGAAACGCGAAGAACCACAGGACGCACGGATGATTGGGGGATTGGTTTTGAGGCGGATGCGGTTTTGAGGCGCTGTGGAGGGGGCTCCGGACAGGATGTGGATGCGGTGAGTTCGAACGGTCTCTTTGCGGGGACGGTGCGCGCAGGGGCGAGTGTAGGTGCTGGGGCGGGGTCAGAGGGGGTCGCAATGAGCTGGGTGTGCAGCACGGCGTCGGGCGCGTGCGAGAACGGACAGAGGGTCGTGTTGGTGCAGTCAGACTTGCGAGGACACGGCAGCGACTGGAACAGTCCCAGTGTCGAAAACATGGCGCAAAGGAAGAAAAAACATAGAATCAAAGTGGTTTCCCAAAATCGGAAGGTTCTCCTTCGTCGTCGTCGTCGTCGTCGTCGACGCGCCCCGCGCTTCGCGTGTCCACTCTTGCTCCGAGCGCTTACTTACATAAAGAAATGACCAACAAGACTGATTTTATTTTCTTCTTTCAATTGTTTCGTTTTTCTTACTACGCTCCCATGAATTGCGCCATCCCCCAATCGGGCCTTTGGTCCGACCTCAAGTCCTCCAAATGGGTCGTCAATCCCGGTACGTCATTCACCTCCGAGCGTCCACTCAACCTCATACGCTGCCAGCTTCCTCGCTCAAACTTCTTCTCATACCCATCATTCTTTACATCAACTGGGAGGTTCTTGCCCCCTTCGTCGCACAGGACATCCCAAACCCGTTCAGACCCCTTCTCTTCATCTCTCACCGCATCTCCTCCTCCCCCGACACGGACGTTCGCTACAGAAAGGGTTATCTCGATCTCGTCTTTGTTGCATACTACATCGTCTTTTTCTCTTTTATTCGCCAGATCATCACCGTCCACATCTGTCATGCTATAGCGCGCCATTTCGGCATCAAACGCCTCTCACAGCTTAATAGATTCGGTGAACAGGGATATGTTGTCGTCTATTTTACGATCATGGGTGCTTGGGGCTATGTGAGTACCACATATCCTCTCTTCAAACTACCCTCATCACTCTCCTACATAGCACATCATGTCTCAATTGCCAACATACTGGTACCAGACGGAGCATTTTTGGCGAGGTCACTTCCGTCCTTTCTTTCGGAGGTGCTCCTATCTTCTGACACACCCCTCCATAGGTTATCCTCACTGGGATATGATACCTGACTTGAAGCGATACTACCTCATGCATTCTGCGTACTGGTGCCAACAGCTCGTCGTCCTTCTTCTCCGTCTCGAAAAACCGCGCAAGGACTACTCCGAACTCGTTGCCCACCACTTTGTCACACTCTGGCTCATTGGGTACATCTCCCGCTTGATCGAACAGGCTCATCACTCACGTTGCTTCGCAGATGGAGTTATCTGGTCAACATGACCTTCATTGGTAACGCGGTATATCTGAGTATGGATATTCCGGATGCCTTTCTTGGTGTGAGTGTCTTCCTGCTCCCTCCCCTCATTTTTTTCTGACTACTCGCGATAGTTCTCCAAGATTTTCAACTACTTACAACTCACTCGCGCAAAGCTAGTTACTTTCATAGCATTCCTCTGCGCGTGGACGTCAGTCATACCCCTTATCCGTTTGTGTGTGTGGTCATCAATGTGTTTTGTGACAGATACTTCCGGCACTATTTAAACATCGTCATGCTTTGGTCGGTGTGGTACGAATTCGACCTGGCTCCGTGAGTACTGTCAACATCTTGGCTTCACAGCATCTCTAACACTCAACAGTGAGGCCAACCGAGTATGGGCTCCGGAGACAGGGGCCTGGCTTGTTTGGTGGATGAAGTATCAAATCTTTGCTCCCCTTTTGCTACTCCAGATCCTCAATTTATTCTGGTACTACTTTATCTTGCGCATTGCTCTGAGGTCCGTCACGCCATACTCTTGTGCTACACTTCTGATATTGGGTTTATAGGTCCCTGAAACCTGCTACCATGACGGACGATAGATCAGACGACGAGGATGAAGATGATGCTGACGATGATATCGACCACGAAAAGGAAGACTGAACACGCTTTCTTATGAGTAGCCGCACGTTTATCATGACCACCGAGACCAACAATCTGAACGCTTTGGTTTCGTCTTTCGTATACCCATATCACGTCGTACAGTAGAGACGTTTTAAATTGAACACCGCGCGACCCGGCTCGCTCACTCTCCTTCGTCGGGGTTGTTGTCTGGAACGGTGGACTGAGTCGTATCAATGAGGGGTCCAAATACACCTTCTTGATCGGAAAAGTCGTCGTCCTCTTCCCAAGCACCAAAGTTCACCCTAACACCCGTGCCCGTCTGTGGTGTTCCGGCATTATTGGCTGTGCGATTCGGCCAGCGTTTCTCTCGTTGCATGTCAATGGGGTCCCCAGAAGCCATGGATTGCAGTGCCAACATTGTGTACTGTCCAACATGTTAGCGATGTATTCCGCCGAGAACGACGCCTACGTACATGCGCATCGTTTCCTGCGTTGTGCAGATGTGTCGTACCGATTTGGAGGTGTCTACAGACGCGCTCTAGCGATCGGCGGTTGCCGCCTGCTTCACCCTCCAGGGCAGCAAAGAGGTCCGAAGTATCAATGATGAAGATGCCGTCTTGGGGTAGAACATCTGGGAGCATGAATGCCATGTTGGGTAACACGACGTCCACGTCCTTTGACTTGAGGTACCTGTCGTTCACGTCGGACGCACGCGTTGGCGAGAGATGGGGAGCACACATACTTGATATCCTGGTTATTGTCGTGGAAAATCAGGAAGAGCGGACCAGTAGATTGAAGATCTGCGATGAGCGTCTGGATGCGGTTCTTGAACGTCGCCTTGTTGACTTCCTCGCTCGTACCAAACGCAAAATACTGCTCGCGCGTTCATGAGGGATGTACGCAGATCAAAGAGAATCAACGTACTTCTCTATGATCTGGGACGAACGTATTGGTATAATACCTGTGTTCCTTGACGATGAGATGGCCTTGTTCTTCGATCTGCTGATCGTCCTCCCAGTGGACGGTGCTCCACCCAAACTCAGTGAGGAGGGTATGATCCCTGTCCCATGCCTCAAAGTCGAGGGCACACCACACGCCGCGTTTGTGGGACCAAAAGGAGCGCACGCGCTCGAATATGTCGCGGCGTGCATTGAGGGTCGGATCGACGCCCTTGAGACGCTTGTTGTTTTTCTCGATTTGCTATTGAGCGATCAGAAAAGACAGTATCATTCGGCGAGAGCGAGAACCGACCTTGAGGGCCTTGCGGAGGTCCTCTCTAGTGCTAAAGTGGACGGGGGATACGTGCCTGAGGCTCGACTCCGTGAGGAGACAATCGGAGTAGGGCAGAGGGATAGGGTTCTGCGTGAGCTGCATTGTGTGCAGCCAGTATCGTATGTACTCGACCTGTGCAGAGGAGAAGAGGAGACGGGTTTCAAAGTTCTGGAGGGTGCCCATGTAAAGTTCTACGCCCTGAACGCCATCTCTGTGGAGGGGATGGTCCGCGTGCACGAGGGCGTCCTGGGCGAGGACGGCCTTGAGCGGGCTGCGATCGCATGGATCAGGGAGGGCCTGATGCCTGTGCGCTGTTGTGTGCGATGAGGACGACGACAATGATTACGATGGAGCGTACCATTCAAAGAAAATGTCTGTGTAGCGATAATAGCCAGTGATCACAGGCGACACCATGTCAAGCACCGAAAAGGAAACCGCCCCCTCGCGTCCGCTGGTACATATTCAACTATGGCTCAGACCGTGCAGAAGCGAAAACGTCCACAACCAAACGACGACGACGATAATGACAACCAAAACCCGTCCTCGGGCCCTTCAAAACGCACCAAACCGTCCACAGCCCGCAAGAGCACCGGTGGTCGTCAGCCCCGGCCCGTCGCGTCATCCTCCCGCGACAAACGTCCCCGTGAGTCGCGTCCACAACCTCTCCACGCGTCATCTTAACCCGCCACAGGCCAATCAGATGCCGACGAGCAGCCTGGTCAGCGCAAGAAACGCCGCTATCGTCCCGGCACTCTCGCACTCCGCGAGATTCGCAAGTACCAGCGCAGCACAGACCTCCTCCTCCGCAGACTCCCTTTTTCTCGCGTGGTACGTCGCCGTTTCATGTCCCCCCCTCTCTCACACTCATATCACTGGTCGAATATGCAATATATAGGTTCGCGAGATCGCCCTGGATATGATGACCGACACTAACTATCAAATGGATGAGACTGGCTTGCGGTGGCAGAGCTCTGCCATACTGGCCCTGCAGGAGGCGACGGAGGCTTTTCTCGTCCATCTCTTCGAGGACGCGTGCGTGTTTTTCCAAGCCTTCCTTTACCCTTCTCCTGAGACGTTTCACCCTCTAGAAACCTGTGTGCTATACACGCCAAACGCGTCACCATCATGCAACGAGATATACAGCTTGCCCGAAGGATACGTGGACCATGGGGTGGTCTTGGTTAACTTTGTTTCCTCACAATCCAACACGGACTATGATGTACTCTTTCAAGTTTGTCACACCAACCTTAACAACAACAAACCCAAGGTTGGATGCAGGACGACAAAAATGCATTGTACATTGTAATATAGATCTGAGCGAGGCAACTACGCATGTGTGTCGGCGAGCAAAGCACAAAACCCAATAAAAATGCATGACGAGGAAACGTGTAGCATGGGAATCAGTCCAACGTGACTACCACAAAATGCAAGAGCGGTGTTGCTGAAAGCTGACAATGTCTCAAAATCGTCCAGACAATGGTTAAAAAGAAAGAGAAACCCTGCGTCAACTAGAAAAGAATTAAGTTAAGAAAATATCCGTAGTGTGCGTTGACGTCATGTGTAATGCCTTTAGGTATGATTATGATCGTTGGATGGTTCCGAGGGTGAGGGTATCAAATGAGTGTCTCCGAGGGAGTGGAATCCACTGCAAACAGTGGAAATGCAGGGTGTTGTGCCATCATGAACAAGAACAGTCTTCTACGATGCAGGAGTCCGCTGACGCGCATGCGCAGGTGCCCCGGAAGAGTAACCACCGGACGCAGGTCTTGACGACGGTCTCTTTGTTGGGCTCTGTTCGGGTGGAAGCCAACTCGACCGATGTGGGCTACTCTGTGATGGAGCGACGCGCATAGAAACATACGTTTTACTACCCCGAACATCACTGTAACTTCCTGATCGAGAATCTCCTGACGTCTTTGCCATCCGAGTCGCCTCGTCACTAGAACGTCTCTGATGCGACCAAGAGGAATGAGGGCTTGAATTACGACTGCTGGAATTGACCCCTTCAAGGCTGTAGTTCCTGGGAAGCGAAGTCGAACTTTGCAGGGGGGAGTGCTGCCCTGCTAACCCAGTGTACGAACGAGGACGAAGGCCGAACTGATTCATCATGAATGGGGGAGTTGGAGGAAGCAAAGGTGTATCCATCCCATAAAATGGAAGGCCATTGACCGTCGGAATAGTAGGCATTGGGGGAACTGGCGGGATTGCGGGAGCTAGTGGGGCATTCGTCCATGCATATGGGTTAAACGAAGCCCGGGGATCGTATGGCGGATGAAGCGACATCCCTTTCGCGGAGTCTGAGACCACAGACATGCGTCTACTGACATGTCTACCATCCCGTCCCCTGACGTCCTCTGATGACGCCGTATGAGCAGAATAAATCGAGGGGGGTCTCGAGAAACTGTTTTGGCTTGCAGGCGTGGCCGGTACAGAGCTTGAAGGAGAGCCCTCATGAGGTGAGACGGGCGAGAAAACCAGCTCGGGTGTATACTTGTGTGACATGCTCGACCTTCGAAGCGAGGCTTGCATCGAATCTCGAGATACAGGGCGACCGCGGTCATGAACACGTGAAGACAATGACGCGGCCTCGAGTGGACGCCCAGCACGAGAGGCCTCACGTCGTGCTCGTGTGGCTTGAAGTTCCTCGGCAAAGGCACGCTCCCGTTCCTCTGCCTGCTTTTTCGCCAACTCTCTAGACCTTCGTAATTTTTCCATTTCTATTCTTTCAACTTCCCGACGGAGACGTTCTTCCTCCAGGACGACATGCGAAACAGTCGCCGGCTGCTGTGGTTTTGATGGCTCGCTCAGGGATACCAGAGGGCGTGAGGGAATGCGTCGAGGAGCGACAACCCTCGAAACTCGATTTTCTTGCGGCGGAGCAGTTGCTCGACGATTCTCCACTGGAAGCTGTGCCACCCGTTCCCGACGTTCCCGTTCTTCCCGGAGGAATCGAGCCTTCTGTTCCTTGTTCTTCCGGATGCGAAGGACGTAGCCCAAGGGTATCTGATCGTCCTTGCCGTCATCATCTGCAAACCGGACTCCTCGTTTTGGGACGGGATCGTTTGTGACTGCAGATCCAGAAGTCGTCGGCTCGTTAGATTGTTGCGCTGGCGACGAAGCTGTAGGTAAAGGTAGCGGGACAATGCTACGCTGAGGTGAAGGAGACAGTTGGGCGGGTGAATCTTTGGATTGCGGCAGGTCAGACGGGGGAGAGAGCGGCTCCAACTTCAATTCTTTGATTTGAGTCGCAGGAGGATCAAGATCTGCGGGTGGAAATCTGATCATCCATAATAATGCTCAAAAGAATGTACTCACTCAAAGCCAACGGTGGCAGTGTGAACTCCAAGGCAGGATTGAACGCAATATCTGCCTCCACGTCCTCGTCATTCTCTAGCAGCGTACCAGCCAATAACTCGAGTGACTCCGAGAACTCCAACGCAGCCACCCCGAAGTGAGACCCCGGAATTCGGGTGCGGATGATTTCGCCGGAGTCCGAGTGAGACCAAAGCTGAAGCCTATCTTCAAAGCAGGGACGCAAAACCCAATTCTCGAGGCTGCTGTTGTGAAAGCTCACGGAATCGGCCGAAGGGAAAGCATCATCCTGAAAATTCGGATGGGTTTTTTGTTTCGGGTAAATCGGTTTCGATGCAAGCGGGGCAATTGATGATTCAGCGGATGGGGATAGACGGTCTAAACGGGCTAGAAGCGACTTTTTGTGCAGTTCGGACTCCAGAGTCTCACGACGGCGAAGACGTCGAGAATTATGGCACGAACGAGGGAAAGAGATGGCGACTGGCGACTGGAACAGCGGGGGCGAGGTGGGTTCGTGTACAAAACTGTTCATGATCATAGTACGTGCATTTGCACGTGCGGTGACCATTTGTTCAGGGGAGTAGGAACGGGTGTGGATGTCGCTGGAGTTCCCGTACGGGTCATCGGACTGCGAAGATGCATCGTCCGTTTCGTTGAAGGCGGGCTTTGAAGGGCGGAGAACGGTTTGGGATGATTTCCAAGGAGGGAGATGGTGTTCCTCGGGACGATCACCGACTGTAGCGTTCTTTCCCCCTAACCAAGACTTCCAATTGCCCTTCTTGCTCAATGTGCGTGGGAGGCCGTCATCGTCGGGTGTGCGGAGGGTAGTTGAACCGCTTGATGAGGAGGACGATGAATTTGCAAGGTCGCTGGCGACAATGGGGGGTAGGAATGACGGGTCTATCGAGGCGTGGTGTTTTCTCGAGAGGGAGGAGAAGACCTTGGACTTCTTCTGAACGGGACGGGTGCGGGAGGAGTCGTTGGCAGAAGATTCAGAGGTGGTGGACGAGGGGGCATCGGACTTGTCGCTGCGCCTGGAGGAGGCGAGCAAGACAGAGGCCAGTCTGCGCATCGAGTGGTGGTGGAGAAGAAAGGAGCGAAGTGGACTTTCCGGATGGTGTTTAGAGCATTACAAATGGGACTGACATGAGTCCGAACGCTCGAATGGGTGACGCGCAGTGCGGTACGGCAGTTCCCTACCGAATTAGCCGGCAACGACGACAACAACGACAACAACGAGGTCAAGAGCGCTCGGGAGAGCTTTTCATTTTCGCATCGACGTGTGAAATGGCCACTCGGATGGAGATTTCTTTAGATCCCTAATTTTCCATGGCTCAGACATAACTTGGACACGCTCGCCTGCTATACCCATGTAGCTTGTCCCCCAGACACCCCTCCTCGGCGCCCTTAATCTCCCTCCCCCTGCTCCCCTCTCCGCCTCTCATTCCACCACCGCACCAGTCGTCGCTCGTACCGCTCCACCACCCCGCACACAAAATCGCAATCGGTCCCCGCCCATCGCGCCGACCTTTCAACGACCATTTTTAGATCTCCAGGAAGATTTCCCAGAACGTCTTTAGCGTCGTAGACCGTGTACATTTCGCCCGGCTCAAGGATGCCGATGTCCCCATCATTTTTCTTTGTTGATGAGAGTCCTCGTCCTCTGAGACAGGGTTGCTCGTCTCGTGTCAGATCCGCCGTCCCATTCGCCAATGGGAAATAGCTGTCAACGACGCGGTGTTCTGCTTGCGTATGTCCATGTGCATTCAGCATCACGTTTATCCCGAACCCCGCGACGCCACTTACCATCCCCTTTCGGATCTACCAATATCTTTTGACAGAAATCAAGATATCCATCTAGGCTCGTACCATCTAGATCGCCCACAGACCTGTGGTGCCGAGATTAATGCCACGACACAAACAATAGGCGTCATGACAAACAGAGACACTCGGGAACCGAACCGATGGCTGTTGACACAACGTTCCGCATGATCCGCCACCTGGACGGCCGCCAAGAATTCAGTCACGGCAGGAAATGCGCACGCGGCGTCATTAGAACTTCTGGGGAGTCTAGATCAACATCAGTTTGTGAGGTGATCGCTTGCACGTAAAGGCCCCTGCCTTTGTTTCCCATCCAAACCGTACACGAGTTTGAGTACCACGATGGCAGTAGCGACGAGAGCAATTTCAGGCGGAGGATAGTCATGCTTCTGGCTGCCCGTGTCTCTTCTTCGTGTGCTAGATAGTGAAAGCGTTGATGAACCTTGAAGGGATAACCCTAGAGAAAGCACGTTTCCAACCCTTTTTGTCAGGACATACAGCATGGCTAGACAACGATTTCGTCACTGAAGGGACTCGTTTCTACAGCGAATAAGCGTACGAGTGCCACAAAAGCATTCTTGCACAACACGCCAAAGGACTGGAGCAGCATTGAGTTCCGGGATTACGATGTCAAAAGTGTCATAAAATCGGTTAGCGAGACGAGAGGCAAGGCGATGCAAAGACAAAGTTTTCGGCGCATACTACACATGCATTGTTTAGTATCAGCGTGATTGATGAACATAAAGCCATACATGAGGAGACAATGCCTGAACAGCATGTTTTGTGAGGTGGCGCGTAAGCGACGGTGGTAAGGAACGAACATGGTCGAGGTACGGAAGCGAGTGGGATTCGATGGCACTGCGTGGATGGATCAGCACCATCTCATGCACGATAAGAGAGGCTTCGACGTGGCGTACTTGATGAAGTCCATGTAAACAACCGGCAGCCGAATAGTCCAGCACGCAAGAACAAGCACTGCGATCATGTTCTCAGGCCGATCTGCACGGCTTACGAAGGGATTTTTGGATGAAGTGTACATGTTGTTCCTAGCACGAGGTTCGTCACCAGAAGTTCCATCGTCTGACGAACTGACTTCAGAATGCTCTTCCAAGAGCACTGCAATTTCTGGAGCAAGCATTGCATCTTCGCTCGAAGAGTTTGCGTCAGGCACGGGAGCAGCGCTCTCCGGAGAGTAGGTATCCCCCCCGTTCTCAGATTTCGACTGACAATGGTCCCTCTTCCCGATCTCCTCGGTTGCAGGTTGATACCCCTCCTGCTCGCGGGTGTAATGGAAAGGTTCTGCGGGTGGCGGGCTCGGAATGAGGTTGAGATGGAATACCCACAAGTCCCTGCAAAGAATCTGACACGATAGATATGCTTATAAGACCGGAAGTCCCAAGGGCCGACACACCTCGAACTCAGGAGGGAGATTCCAGAGCGCTATCAATGCTGCTACTTGTTTCCGAAAGAGCAGTTGGAGACACTGATAGTAATGATAACGGGCTCTGTCGCCATGATAGACTGGATTCCCGTGGTCAGTATCTACCGTGAGTGGGTCGAGGATCACGTACGTTTCGGGTCTGCTCTATTCCTCCTTTCCTTCTTTCGATTAGACTTGAGAGTGCGTTTCCTCATCATATGGGTTCCCACATCGTCAGCTTCTTCGGACTCATTGATGTAGTGCTATCATGCACGAATTGTATGGTGAAGAGGCACGGTGATATGTGATGTTGATCCACCCCCGTTGAGAGTGCTCACCTGAAGAACATGACCCTCGCTGCAGGTAACCAAGCCCACAGCATTCTTCCGCCATTGTCGAGACCCACATATTAGGCATTTCTTACGGGGCGCCATAAGGTATTCCTCAGGAATGTAGCTCAAGTTCAAGCTAGGTTATTCGCGCATTGGTAAAATCACGTGACTAACGCGTGTCGCTTGCGACGTCTCAAAAACCTTCTGTGTTCAAGCTTTAATTTCCTTGTGCACTTTGCGAGACCTCGATTCCCTGTTGCTACTTTGATAACTCATAGGGCAATAAGATGAGGGGTTTCCTCTTTGTTGTCCTGCTAGCGGCGCTAGTGGCAGTGGTGTTTGCGTGAGTCGTGTCTCCATGGGATTTTATGAACGGCTGACAAAAGTATTCCATTTCAGATGGACGAAAGTAAGTGAGCTCGGAAGGTGCTTGGTTGACAGTTATATTCAGACAACTGTCTCAGGAAGACCATGAAATCTTTGACATCGTTGGTGCCCTAGAAGCAGCCGAAGGTCCGTCTTAATGATGTCAGACACCTGCCTCGAGGCTGAGAATGCTCTGGTGTCACTATGCAGGCAAGGGGACGACATTTTACTCCTGGCTAGATGTCCCTCAAACGGCCACTCTCGCGGAGGTCAACAAAGCATACCGGAAGAAAAGCATGCAGCTCCAGTCAGATCCGTCCGCTGAGGGATTCCACAAATGACTAACGGTATCACAGTCCTGACAAGAACCCGGGTGTCAAGGGTACCCAAGAACGGTTTGCAAGGCTGGGTGTTATTGCCAATATACTGAGAAGCCCGGAGGGCCGCAAACGGTTCGTGTGATCACCTCCAAAGCATAACATCGCAGTTAATGTTGGGTACAAGATATGACTTTTTCTACAAGAATGGCGTGCCAAAATGGAGGGGCACTGGATACTATTACTCGAGATTCCGACCGGGACTTGTGGTAAGTACAATGATTGTGTTGTGACGAGCGGCTAGCTGGACAGTAGGGTTACAGATGGTGTTGGTGTTCTTGGTGATTTTGACAAGCGGACTGCAATATCTCGTACAGAAGATGAACTACACGCGGGACCTTGAAAAGGTTCGCCAAACGATACGTAACGCGAGGTTGGCAGCCTGGGGACCAAAGATGGTGCCATCGGAAGGGCGGCGCAAGGTGAGTTGTTTTCAAGACCATGTGACCCTAATGGGGAACGTTTCGTGGCATAACAGGTCAAGGTTAACCTTGGTGGTGGACCACGAATGGACGAAGAGGGCAATATTGTGCCTGGAAAGATGGTTGACATGGTTGTGGATGGCAACGAAGTTTATATTGTAAGTCGGCCGATGCTACAAGGGGACAGATTGACGGATGTATACTTGTCAGTGCGATGGCCCAGAGGTGCATTTGCTTGACGAGTCGTCAGCAACTCCACCTGCGATTTCGAGGACGTGGTTCGTGTCCTTGGTAAGTGGGCTCGCGCAAAGAAAGCAGTCGGGTGAGAAAGTGGTAGAAGAGAGTGAAGAAGGAAGTGAGTCCGATACAGTGACGGCGGTCGGGGAGACGGGGAGACGTGCACCAGCGAGCATGGCTGGCGGACGGCGACGGCGAGCCGTGCGCAGTAAGACCAAAGTGGGGAAATAGACTTTTTGGCAGGGTCGGCCAAAATATTAATTAAATTAAATAATGAATGCAGTGTTAATTTCAAACCCAGACTAGAGTTTCAAACTCATGTGCTACAGTTTTATACGAGTGTTGTCGGCCGGGAGGCGGACTCCCAACTTTAGCATCACTGATTGGATCTGATAATCATAGCTATGTGGCGGTCAATTCTTATCGACCAATCGGAAAACAGCGCAGTTTTCAAACAAATGTCAACACAGCCCATGGTCGGTTTTAAAGGACGAGCTTGACACCGCTGTCATCTGTGCCTCCTCCCAGATGTCTTCCTCTCCACAGACTTACCGCAACGATCTCCTTGCCCCCTACCTTGCCCTTCCACAGGGCGAAAAGATCCAGGCTGAGTGTATGTCCCTTCTCTACCCGTCTTCTCCATCTCGCTTAGATCTTCTCAGATGTCTGGATTGATGGCGATGGCGGCCTTCGCTCCAAGACCACAGTCTGCTCCTTCCTTATTTGCACCTCCTCGTTACTGATATCCCTCGCAGACCGTCCTGAAGAAGGTTACTGACATCGCTCAACTCCGCATCTGGGACTTTGATGGCTCCTCTACCAACCAGGCACCTGGCGACAACTCCGATGTCTACCTCCGTCCCGCTGCGATCTTCAAGGACCCCTTCCGAGGTGGTGACAACATCCTTGTCCTCGCAGAGACTTACAACAACGACGGTACTCCTAACAGAACAAACCACCGCCACCACGCTGCCAAGGCCATGGAGCTCGCAAAGGAGGTCAAACCTTGGTTCGGCCTCGAGCAAGAGTACACCCTCTTTGATGCCGATGGTAACACTCCTTTCGGTTGGCCAAAGGGTGGTTTCCCTGGTCCCCAGGGCCCTTATTACTGTGGTGCAGGTATTTTGTCTTCCGCATCTTCTTGATCTCCCCTGATCGTCCTTTTAGGCACGGGAAAGGTCTTCGCTCGTGATCTCATCGAGGCTCACTACCGTGCTTGTCTCTATGCTGGTGTGAACATCAGCGGGATTAATGCCGAGGTTATGCCCGCTCAGTGGGAATTCCAGGTTGGTCCCTGTGAAGGCATCGCCATGGGTGACCACCTTTGGATGGCACGTTACCTCTTGGTTCGCATTGCCGAACAGTGGGGTATCAAGGTTTCCTTCCACCCCAAGCCTCTCCAGGGTGACTGGAACGGTGCTGGCTGCCACACCAACTACAGCACACTCCCTATGCGTGAACCTGGAGGAAGGAAGTATATTGACGAAGCGATCGAAAAACTTGCGAAACGCCATGATGAGCACATTGCCGTTTACGGTGAAGACAACGAACTCCGTCTGACTGGCCGTCACGAGACTGGTCACATTGGTGACTTTAGTTCCGGTGTCGCTAACCGTGGTGCATCCATCCGCATCCCGAGGCACGTGGCGGCCCAGGGCTATGGCTATCTGGAAGACCGTCGTCCCGCTTCCAACATTGGTACGTTCTGTGCCTGATTTCCACATGGCTTGTGTTCCTGACTCTCTTTGGAAAGATCCCTATCGTGTCACTGGTATTATCGTGGAAACTACCTGCCTGGACAAGTGAGGTCCGTTGCTGTCTGTAGGATATGTACGCAAAAGAGAAGTAGATTGAAAGCAACCCCATCGCTATACCGATTGCACAGAGGCTCTAATATTATTTCTGTGGATTGACGCTACCTGTGAGCTGGATGAGTCACATGTCTCTGCACCGCTTTGGAATATCTCCCTCACACGGACGATGAGCCACCATGGACAAGAAGCTCACCTTGCCCGACTTTCTGAAGTTGCTGACGAGTAACAATGTCCCCGTGCCAAAGGCAATGGCTGTAGCTAGTAAAGTGTCTGTCTCGCCCCTCACCTGACCTCAGTGCCCTCCTCAACCCTACCCAGGTTCGGAGGATACAATACGCCAGCTCTTCTGGCCCAGCTCGACGACGCCAAGTTACAGGTGCTCGGTGTCAAGGACAAAGACCTTCGCAGGCTCATCCTCACCGCTGTCCGCAAGGCTGGATACACTAGATCCACCCGAAAATCCGAGTCAGATGGTGATAGTCCTGCGCAGTTCGTAGCAGGGCCATCGGGCAGCAAGCCCTCTAATACTGTGCAAACATTGGTACGTCCCTCTTTCTGATGCCTGACGACTTGCGAGTCTCAGGGTTATCTGGCTCGCGTAGATCACGCCAAAGAAGAAACGTAAACGCGATGACGACCTGCACGAATTCCTGCCCGAGGCACCGCCGGACGAAGGATCGGCGTATGGAAGTATGGATTTCAACGATGTCTTGGACGAGGAGGTTGGTATTTTCGTCTTCTTGGGTATCGGTTCAACCGTGCCGAGTACTGATACGTGTGATGAGGTCCTCAAAGTGAAGAGTACGGTGGTCAATCGCGCACCGCTCTTGACTGTATGGGCAACGATCGTTGCAGAGCGCCTCGGTTTTGAGAGGGAGGAAGCTCTCAGTATTGGTAGGTGTTGCGTCGCATTGTCCTTGGTTGATCACCACCAGACTTCTCTTTCATCACCGCAGGATCAGTGTACACAGAGATGAACGCAGTCGCCAAGGGGCTCTCTCTCGGGATCATAGACCAAGGCAGGAAGAAAGAGATTGAACCCATTTCGGGTGGACAGCAACCATATGTGGATCTAATGGGCAAACGGTGAGTTCGTAACACTCTCCTTCAACGTACATGTCTCACCGGTCACCCCTCTCACTATGATCCCCATACAGAATGTACGTACGCTTGGATGGACTACTCTTCACGCAATCCTACTGACTGAATATCTGGGCAGACCACTTTATCAGACTCAATCGTCCAAGTGGAGAGCACTCGTCAATGGCTCCCCTGCGATTCCAAGCACCACGTTCTCATACATCTCCCGTGCATTTCGACAGACCACACCACATATAGTCGGGGCACTGCGCCTTTTGGCAGAAAGTTATCCACCCCAGGAGCTTAACACGGTCGGGTTTTCACTTTATGCCGATTTTAGACCGACGGTGGACGGATGGGGGAAGAGAGGGGAGGTTCGATATGAGCTTATATTGTCTCTGAGGAAGAAGGGAGGGGGGGAAGCGTCGCAGGGAGACGCACCAGATGCCCAGCGTGACAAAGAAGAACCCGTTCCAGAACTGTCAGGAGAGCTCCCGCAGAAAAAGGCACGAACATTCTCGGTGGAAGAATATGAGCCTACTTTCGATGAGGACTCTTCATTCGACGAAGAAACACTTGGTAAACTGCCCTGAGTCGCACGGATTCGAAGTACATAGTCGATGGATGTTGAAGCTGAAGGAAGGTACTGATTTCGAGTGTATGGTAATATGTACCTTGTATCTACATCTATGTAGCAGGTCCAAGCACCCACCATGTATCCCATCGCTCAATCCACTCATAGTTTTTTAATGACAGCCGCAGTGAACTCCGATGTCGTTGCAGCACCTAGGAAGGTTGAGCCGAGTTTTCCCCGAAGCACGATCCACTCACCACCCATGTCTGCAGTGCGGACTTCGCCTGCATTGATAACATCGAATGTTGCACCCGCAATGCTGTTAGCAATGGAGTCGAGGCTGCGGCACAGTTCATCAGACAGCCAAAGAATGAACCGGTTGCGCTCACCCGAGATGTCGAAGCATCATGGTAGCACTGAGGATCATAGCTGCTGGGTTTGCACGATTCGTTCCCATGATATCAGAAGCCACGTGTCTGCATCCAGGCTCGAAAAGGGCGTAATCCTAGAGACACATTAAGCGATGATCGTCGGGCCGAGAAGGCATGCTATACCGATCCGACGTTACAACCGGGGACAATACCGGGTCCACCGACAAGCGCTGCACCGATATTGGAGATAATTGCGCCGTACAAGTTGGGCATCACCATGACGTCGAATTGACTTGGCTTCGCAACGAGCTGCATAGAACTAGAGGAAAAATAAGGCCTGCACTTGACGTGGCATTTGTGGGATGACACACGTGTTATCAATGATCATGTCGTTCGCCTCGATGCCTGCAGATTTGTATTCTTCTGCCACTTTACGGAAGGTGTTCAAGAAAAGCCCGTCGCCTAGCTTCATGATGTTGGCCTTGTGAATGCAGGTAACTTTCTGCGAATCATGAAGGGTTATGTTCAAGAGTGGTACGGTGGGTGATGGAAGCACACCTTCCGGTCGTTCTTGAGGGCAAAGTCAAAAGCGAAGCGGGAGATACGTTCTGCCTTGGCTCTCGTCATAACTTTCAAGCTTTCGACGACACCGGGGTAACTCTGATGCTCCAACCCCGAGTATTCACCCTCGGTATTTTCACGTATGATGGCAAAATCGACGTTGGAGTGGCGAGTAGGGAATCCAGGCAAGGACTTGCAGAGTACAACCGAGGCATAGATGTCGAGTTGTTGACGCATGGCGACGTTCCAGGAAATATGACCGGACTGTGAGATGGGGGTGAAGAGTATGCCTTATCGGTGGATCAGTCAGCATTGTTGGCGGAGACGAGGATACGTTTACCCTTCAAGCCGACGCGGTTGCGCTTCAAACTCTCCATGGCCTGTTTGAAGAGGTCCTCGCCGGCAGAAGACATGCCAGAGACATTATATTGTTCCCACTCGATGGGTGCGTTGACATAGTCGAAAATCTCCTTGACGGAGTCTGTGATTTCAGCGCCAATGCCGTCGCCGGGGATGAGCGTGACCTGACACGAGAAATGAACGACGTATGGCGGTGAGAAGTTAGGTACTTACAGTGTAGACACCACCGTATTTCGTTGGGGACTAGGAGATGTGAGGTCATATTTGAGGCACTCGGAGTGTGACTTACTCGTTGCGTCACCCTTGGAAAACCAGCCGAGAGGGTTGTCGCAGCTCTCTTGGCGCGGTGTTAGCTGACGTTCTCGGATGCAACATGGACACGTACGGACTGGTGGAGAACGGGGCGCGTCACGGACGCGAGGGCGCTGCGAAGCATGTTTGTAGTGGAGAAAAAAAAGGATCAAGGGATGGAACGGACCGGGTGGATATATGGAGCCACGTGGACAAGTGATGCTGTTTTCTTCCCAGTCAGATGAAACTCATTCATTCATTAAATGTCCATCAAACACGGTCTTCCAGAGATACCCTACGTTCCTCCACCTCGCGTCCCCTCTTTTTACCTCGTCCTTCTCTCCGTCGTTCTCCCTCTCTGGCTCCTGATACCCCTCTCCTGGTCCTTCGTTATATATACCCTATATAATGCTAGATTATCACATTATACCTGGAACGCCAAACTCTGCTTTGCAGTCGCCCTCTGCGAGGTGCGTACCTTTCCATCCGACCACTGTCCTCGACCGGTTTCACCCCTTCCTCCCAGGTTCTCTTTAGCATTTATCATTATTACCTCGTCTGTGCCATTTCAGGACTTCCTCAGACTGGCCCACGCAACTTGGCCGAGCTTCAAACCAGTTTCGAACGCGTCTTAAAAACTGGACTTGCCGATCTCACCGTCGATGAAGAGTCCCTTGATGCCGAACGCCCGGGCAGCCCTGCCGAGAACCTCGCTCAGCTGCAGCCCGACGACCCTCGCGCTATAGAATTCCGCGAATGCCTGAGAGCATGGTACTCACTTACTCGAGTCCGCTCCCCATCGCCTGACTAACCACCTCCCTTCAAGGTTTCGTAGAGCTACGTGGTCATCCATCAAGAGGAAAGATCTCTACGCATACCTTTACTGGACCTTTTACAACAGTCCACTCCCTACCACCCACTTACTACCCGACCACCATCGGGACGTTCTTGACGATGCCATCAAGCAGATTGAAAATCGTGCGGGCATGACCATTCCAGACGGTCCTAGTTCCGGTGTATCACCCATTTTGCTAACGATCGACAAGCTCAACGTTTCCTCGAGACCTTTCGTCTGGTATGCGATGGTATTTGCGACGAACTGGGTGCTCAGGAGATGGTTAGAACGAGAACACACTGTACGGTTTGGCTGTTATGAGGGTCTGGAGTAAGTCTCGCGTTGACTGACGCTTCAAGTTTGACAAATATTGGGCTTCTGTTCAGGTATTGCATTCGTATGCCCGAGTCGTGGGACCCTGTTAGTGGATGCCGCCCCGTCGTGCTCTTTCATGGACTCGGTATTGGTCTGATGCAATACAAATTGCTCATCCATGATCTTCTCCGAAACTTCTCTGATCGGCCAATCGTTATACCCCTACAACCTAACATCAGTCAGGACATCTTCCATTCCAAGTTTTTGAAGCCAATGAATAGACGTGAGATGACCGCTCGTTTATCCGGTCTTCTGAGAGAGTTGGGTTGGGTGTCTTCATCAGAAGATCGTAGTCTCTCGTCTCTGAATAGCCAGTCGCAAGGCATCGTTATGCTTAGCCACTCCAAGTAGGTGCTCCCACTACTGGATCCTTTTACATCCATTTCAATGCGACTCCAAGTGGTTCCTTTCTCCACGCATGGTTCCTCAAGGCTCACCCAAACATGGTTGTACGCTCGTGCTTTGTTGATCCTGTCGCGTTTTGTTGCTGGGAAGGTGGTAAGTCGACCAATGTGAATGAGTTTGGTGTGGTGTGAATTCAAATTTCCAGACATGTGTTACAATTTCTTGTATAGCCGATGTTCCACGGTATGATCAACACGCTTATGCCACCAGTGGTTTAATTCTCCTTTCTAGGGTCTGGAGTTGTTGATGAGGTACTTCGTAGGAACCGAGCTAGGCATTGCGAACACGATTCAGCGTCATTTTGACTGGTCATCAAATTCTCTGTGGTTCGAAGAGATTCCGAATGCCCGCGACCCTACAAAAACCCTTGTCGTATTGGGAGGCAAGGACGCGATTCTGAATGCGGAGGTTGGTTGTTCGTACGTACGAGGTTGAGCATTGATCTCACTCCGTTGTACAGCGCGTCAGACGTTATCTTGGCAGTCACGGCGTTCGGAAAGGGGTCTTCTTCGACCCGAACGGTAGCCATGGTCAGCCATTTGTTGCTGGAGGACGTGCGCATTCTACGATCATGAGCTGGTTGAAACTTGGATGAAGAAAGGGGTGTACATACGTAAAACACGATTTCAGCCCCCGTAGTCACATGAGGGCCCTTAATCGATAACACGGAAGATCGCAGTACATGGAACACAACATATACAAACTTGCGTTGCTGACCGGAACGTACTGAGGTATAAGAACACCACGTCACCCGTTTTTGCCCTCTCACTCTCACTCTCACCTCCATCTTCTTTTTTGTCTTTTCTTCTCTTCACCTTTGAAACAATATGCCTCCGCGAGGAGATCCTGGAGCCAGAGGTGGTCGTGGTCGCGGTGGCGGGGCGCGTGGTGGCCCTCCGCGAGGGGGGCCACCAGGTGCAGCAGCTAGGGCAACCTCGGCAGCGCCCCCGAGCGGCGCACTCCCAGGTGCTCATGTTCAAGCGGTGGGTGTACGACGATCGGGCTATGGCACAGCTGGTAGGGCGATCAACGTCTTGGCCAACTTCTTTACCATAGCGTCGCCTGAAAGCAACATTCATCACTATGATGGTGCGTCTCGTATTTTATCAGTAGTTCGGCCGATTGTCCTGATCAGCGGCACCTCGTTACTCGTCGGCGGCGCGCAATATCAGTCGGTGAGTTCGGTATCCATAGACCTATATTCACCCGCACTGATCATCCACGATGTCCACTGTAGTCATCTCGCCTTCCGAGAAAACTTTGCCTGCGAGGCTGAACTTGGAGTTAATCGACCATCTGCAAAAGATTGATGCTCCCGATGTCTTCACTCCCCCCGCCGTATACGACGGCCGGAAGAATATGTTTGCCCCAAGAGAGCTACCCCTTGGACCCAACGGAAGCCAAGAGGTACGTTATGTGCGCCACTCCTGCTAGGGTGTCCGGCGAATCACTGCCTTGAAGTTCAATGTTAGTCTGTCCGATGAAACTACTCGTGGTAGTCCAGGAGAGAACACCAGCGGTCGCGGACCACGTGTGTACAAGATCAGGCTCACAAAGGTTGCCACAATCAATCCAGAGTAACCCTTTGAGTTTGTTGTCCAAACGTCGTGTTGATACCTTCTTCAACCATTCTTTAGGGTCTTGCAACGTTTTGTACAGGGGCAGCAGTCCCATGATAACAACGTTTTGACGGCCTTGACCGCAAGTATACGCACAAAATGTATATCCGTCGTCTCTGATTTTGTGTTCTTAGGCGTTGAATGTGGTCGTACGTATGGAACCGACTATGAAATACCCATTCAATGTGCGGTCATTTTTCACTGACCGAGAGACCAAAGACATTGGCGGTGGCTTGATCCTGTGGCGAGGATATTTCCAGTCCGTGCGGCCTGCAATTGGACGGTTACTGGTCAACGTCGACATCTCAACCGGGACCATGTACAAACCCGGTCCGTTGTTGGACCTCTGCTTAGATTTCCTTGGCAGACCTGGCCAGCACAACATTTTGAGCCCACGTCGCAACATGCCCGATCGAGAACGCATTCGACTCCAGCGTTTCATTACCGGAATTCGAATCATGACGACTTACACTGGGGAGCGTGTCCGCAAGACCCCCCGAGTAGTCAAGAAGCTCAGCAGCGCAGGGGCGTCAGATCTGAGCTTCAGCATGCGGGATGGTACAACCATGACCGTGGCCCAATACTTCCATAAGTTGTTGAACCGGCCCCTACGTTTCCCTGACAATATCTGTATTGAGGTATGTGTTTCTCTTTTACGTTTTCTTCTACTAACGAGGTGTAGGTTGGATCTGGCGCATTGTTGCCGCTTGAGCTTTGCACGGTTCCGCCTGGGCAGATTATGCGCAAACAGGTACCCCCTGAGAAAACGAAAGATGTCCTCGACTTTGCGACCAAGAAACCCCAGGATCGTCTGCAAAGTATAACTAATGGGCTTTCGGTAGCTTGGCTTTGTCAGTCTATCATTTTATTTCATTAAACGCTGTCCAGGTTCTTGCATATGGCCAGTCCGAATACGTTCGTCAGTTTGGGATGACCGTCGATGAAACAGCTGGTCCACTCAGTGTCCCCGCACGTATCTTAGCGCCTCCAAAGCTTAGATATGGCCAGGATAGCCCGCAGCCAGTTGTCGTAAGTCTTCAAGTCCTATGTTAGACTCTGGCACACCTCTAACTTCACAATACAGGCACCCGCTAACGGCGCGTGGAATATGTAGGCTGGATCCACCTTTTCAAGTCTCCAATAGTTGACTCTTGAACAGGATTGATAAGCGGTTCTTCCGACCAGCTGGCATTGATCGCTGGATAGTTGTCGTCTACGAACGCCAACAGCGATTCAATCAACAAGCGGCGCAAGACATGATCAATGGTTTGCTGCGTTGCTGCAGTGATGTCGGTGAGTCGGTTTGGTCAGCTCGCTTAATTCATCGCTATACAATGATCCTGCTGTCAGGGATGAAGGTTAATGACACTAGCCCACTGGTTACCTGGCAGAATGGCCAGGGTCGCATTGCTGAGGTGAATCTTTTCATGTCTCCTACTTATAATAATGACCTACGAGGCTTGGCAGCAACTACGTGCGGCTGGAAATGAGTGTTTCCAAAAGACGAAGCAGCGCCCAACGCTCATTGTAGTCGTGCTCCCCGACAACGGTAATGACATCTACACTGCAGTGAAACAGTACGTTGAAAACGCTGGATCTTTCATCTTTGTTGACTGATGACACTGTAGCTTTGGTGACGTTACAGTGGGTGTCGTCTCTCCTTCCTCTTTTTGGTTACAAATTCAATCATCTAAAGGTCGGGGTGGCGACGCAATGTTTAAAAAGTTCTAAATGTTTCCGCGCAAAGGCACAATACTATGCCAATGTTTGTTTGAAGTGAGTGCGATCGCAGGATACGATAGCTAGCGAATCTTACATCACTAAGAATGAACGTTAAACTCGGAGGAATAAACACGATCCCCGATCCCCAGTCCGTCACCGTGCTCACAGATCCTCGCAATCCAACCATTGTGATGGGTAATGTTGCTTTTGCTTACGTCTTGGTCGAGGGAGCGCTTACACCGTTTATGGATTAGGTGCCGATGTCATCCATCCCGCACCCGGCTCTGACGGTCGTCCTTCGTTCACGGCCCTCGTAGGAAATGTTGATTCCAACTCGGCGAAGTATGTTGCAACCAGCCGCGTACAGAGTTCTCGCGAAGAGATAATCCAGGACCTTGCGGAAATGGCCAAGGTTGTTTGATTTCGTGACTGGTCACTGCCGAAAACTGAAGTTGTATGTTTTAGCATATTTTGACCATGTACATGAGATACAGGCAGGCAGTCGAGAAGAAGTCTGGTGATATTGCCCCTAGCCGTCTGATTTTCTTCAGAGGTTCGCTTCCTCGAAAGTCCTAGTATCCAACTGACCTTGACAATCAGATGGTGTTTCGGAGGGTCAATTTAAAGATGTCTTGAACAAAGGTATGTTTTCTCGATGGTTCACCCAGACTTTGTTGACCCTTTCCCTCTCTAGAACTTGACGCATTGAAGGGTATGCACTGATCTTGGTGTTTTGAATTCCTCTTCACCTACTCTCACAGCTGCTTGTGCGGATCTTAAGATCAACCCTAAGATCACCGTTATTATTGTTGCAAAACGACATCACGTTCGTTTCTTCCCTAGGCAGCCGGGAGATGCCGACAGGAGTGGCAACTGTCCTGCGGGAACGGTCGTCGACCAGGTGGTTGCCCATCCTACTGAATTCGACTGGTATCTACAAAGTCACGGAGGATTGCTCGGCACCAGTCGCCCCGCACACTATAATGTCCTGTACGACGACAATCATTTCAAGTAAGATATATCTCCACTCTCTATGGCATGGTATTCAACTACGATTTCAGCGCGGATAGTCTCCAATCTTTGTCGTTTGCTCTTTGTCACGTATATGCTCGTTCCACGCGCTCGGTATCAATTCCCGCGCCGGTATATTGTACGTTCTTCATCACCACTTCCCTCCGAATGTTAACCCAAGCTGGTTTAGATGCGGATATCGTGTGTAGTCGCGCGAAGAATCACTACGATCCTCAGGGAACCGTGGATTTCTCCGACTCGGCTACGCAGGCTGATACCGCCCAAGCAGAAGGCGTACTTGAGGCATACCGACGAGGTTTCAGGCCACTGCATGCAAACATGGCGTCACTCATGTATTTCTCTTGATTACTCTTCCATCCCTCGCTTCGGACCAAGGACTCGTCAGAACCAGTTCAATGTATACGTCCCGTTTATGAACCTCTTTCGCAACGTATCCCTCAGCAAATTTGTCTTGTGCATCCATACCGTTTGATATGATACCGCGTAGTAAAAATCCAATCACATGAATTTATATGTCCATTGTCCTTAGGACTCCTGGAACGCATGATAGGGCGCAAGTACCAGTCGTTTGACCGTTTGAATCTACAAGTACACTCCATTTTCTCGCTCATCGGCTTCTGGAGGTTCTGGGTGCACTGCTGACGGGGGAAAGTCGTCTAAGCCGTTTGAGTTAAAGCCAATGGTATTCGGTGGACGCTCGGTCCTGCTTTGTGGAGGAGTAGAAGATGTGATAGGTTCAGACGTCTGCTCCGAAGCGACGGAATGACCATGATGGGTCAACGCCAGCTTAAGCATGAAGATGCGCTCGTCCTGTGATGCTCTGAATGTCCTCAGCTCTGGAAGCAAAGGTCAGGCAGGAAGGATACGTGCATTGTGATCTCGTTCTCTTTCACGGCTTGGCTAACTTCAAGATCCCCTTCTTCCGAGGCAAGTTCCCGCAAGTATTCTTGCAGCTCGTTTTGAGACCGTCTTAAATGCAGCAGGGAATTCCTCAAGCGAGCGATCTCTGTGGGGACTGTTAATAACAGGTGGTTGCTAGTAATCACGAGAATCAGACCATCCCATGCTACCGCAGGATCCAAAGCGATTGCCTGAGAGAGGGAGAACGGTTGGGGATATCTGGGATTGTACTCCATGATTGACTTGGGCAGTGGTCCAAGATGTAGACCTGACTAAGCCCAAGGGACTACCAAGCCCTTATCAGCCAGACTACGGCCAGCCATGTCTCCCCCATTCCTTGCTCTCGTCGACATCGACGACGTCCAGCAAGATCGTTTGCTCGCAGTCTGTCGCGTCGCTACAGTAATCTCCAGACCCTCCCAAAATCTCTCCCTTCTCTCCGCACGCCATCTACTGATTGATGATGTTTCTACAGACGCTGACCAGATCATCGCTGATCTTGACAATGGCACTGAAAAGGCTATTGTGCCCCTTTCGCTCGCGAAAAAGCTAGTCGGCGTCGTTCCTGCTACCCGCTTGATCCTTCTGCTCGACGTCGCCAACGCAAGTGCCGTACCAGACTCCCTCCGCAACGCCATCTCTGGCGTACTCCTCAAAACAATCTCGACCGATGTTGAGCTTATTCGCTCCATCTCCACCTTCTTTTCAGGCCTGTCTATCCACGTCTTGTCAGAAGACAAACCTACCCCCTCGACGATAAGAAAACTCACTTCGATCGGCGCATCGCTTGTCATCCCCTTCTCTGAACTCGAAACATCCATCACGATCGCAGATGCCTTCCTTGCCCCAGTCATAACCGATAGATCTGACGGACTCCTCCCGACCATCGTTTCGTCGTATACTCAGGGAGGTAGATCCCTCGGTCTCGTGTATTCTTCCCGCGAGTCCGTCGCACAATCCATCCTGACTGGCAAGGGCATATACCAATCCCGCAAACACGGTCTTTGGGAGAAAGGAAAGACATCGGGAGCGACGCAGAAGGTCATGCGCATCCGCATTGACTGTGATTCGGATGCGCTCGAATTTTCGGTCATCCAGCACGGTTCAGGATTTTGCCATCTCCCGCAACCGTCGTGTTTTGGTAGCATCGACGGACTTGCTGCGCTCGAGAGTACCCTTACAGCGCGTCTTGCTTCTGCCCCCGAGGGATCGTATACACGTCGGCTGTTCAACGACCAGGAGCTCCTCCGAGCCAAGATCAAAGAAGAGGCGGATGAGCTCTGCCGTGCGGAGACTAAACAGGAGATAGCCTTCGAAGCTGCCGATCTGTTTTATTTCGCCCTGACGCGATGTGTCGCTGCCGGGGTAACCCTTCGGGACATCGAAGAAGTACTGAACAAGAAGGCCGCCAAAGTCACGCGGCGGCCAGGGAATGCAAAGCCCCAATTCATGTCAAACGACAAGAACTCTCAGGATGCGCCAAAGAATCCCTCGAAACCCCAAGCTACTGTGGACCCAAATGCGCCCATTGCCATGCGCATTGCGGATCTGTCATCTTCTGGTCCAGACGAACGTGCTCAGCTGCTGAAGCGCCCTGTGTCGAGATCTGATGAAATGATTGCTAAGGTCAAGCCGATCGTCGACGATGTTCGCAAGAGAGGCGACATTGCGCTTCTCGAATTGACAGCCAAGTTCGATAAGGCACAACTTGAGACACCAATCCTCCTTCCGCCTTTCTATCCGTTTGCGTCTCCCACGGCCAAGGAGCTAGACCCAGCTGTCAAGGATGCCATCGACGTTGCTTACGCCAATGTGCGCAAGTTCCACGCCGCGCAGGTCCAAGACAGTCACTTGGTTGTAGAGACCATGCCTGGTGTGACCTGTTCACGGTTCGCGCGAGCAATAGCACGAGTTGGGCTTTATGTGCCCGGAGGGACCGCCGTACTGCCCTCCACTGCGCTGATGCTTGGCGTCCCAGCACAAGTAGCGGCTTGTGAGCAGATCGTGCTCGCAACGCCCCCGCGTGCTGATGGGAGCGTGTCTCCCGAGGTCCTCTACGTCGCCCACTTGGTTGGTGCGCACGCGATCCTCAGGGCTGGTGGTGCCCAAGCGGTCGCTGCCCTCGCCTATGGCACTGAAACATGCCCCAAGGTCGACAAGATCTTTGGTCCTGGAAATCAATGGGTAACAGCGGCGAAGATGCTCGTTCAGAATGACACCGAAGCCCTGGTATCCATCGATATGCCAGCTGGCCCATCAGAGGTACTGGTGAGTGCTCTCCGAGTCTGTCTATCGAGCGTGGTTGCACATCCGCGCATGTGCACCGCGTTCGTTGTTCTTGTGCGAATAACGAACGCGGTTTTTCATTCCAGGTCATTGCAGACGAATCATGCAACCCTGCGTTCGTCGCCGCCGACCTCCTTTCGCAGGCCGAACACGGTGTCGACTCGCAAGTCGTCTTAGTGTCCTCTTCCCTCTCGGACGACATGCTCAAGGAGGTAGAGAAGGAGGTCGACAAGCAGGCGCGCGCTTTGCCGCGAGTAGACATCGTGCGAGAGAGCGTATCACGGAGTCTAATCGTGAAGACCCTTGGGCCAGAAGAAGCGCTACAGTTTTCAAACGCGTACGCACCGGAGCATCTCATTCTGCACTTACGGGACGCCTCTGCCTGGGTGGAACATGTGAAGAATGCTGGAAGTGTGTTCGTTGGACCTTATTCTCCCGAAAGGTTATTTTTCGTCAGCCTATATGCAGGTTGGCACAACTGATATAAATTTGGTAGTTGCGGAGATTATGCCTCTGGAACGAACCACACGCTTCCTACAAATGGATATGCTCGTCAGTTCAGTGGTGTGAACACAGTGTCTTTCCAAAAGCATATCACTTCGCAGGAGGTTACTGCAGAAGGGTTGCAGAAACTGGGACCAGTCGTTGTGACGTTGGCAGATTGCGAGGGGCTGCAGGCTCATGCAAACGCCGTTCGGATACGGTTAGGAAAATCCTAAAAATTAGAATCATGTAGAGAACAACACCCTGCTTTAAACAGCCATCACGGAAGTGAGCGCAACACCTCTAGAAATATTGGTAACATATGCATAGCAGTCGGTGGTGTCTATAATCATCAAAGTACTATTGCTCGAAACTGGGAGACAGTGACGAACAAGATGAAACTACGAGGTGCGCATACATATTAGTTAGTTCTGTAAAGTGCACGCTTGGCGACCTTGACGATAAGTGGCGTGTCAGGGAAGGAGAGATCCTCTAGGTTTTTGGCATACTAAAAATATAGATATTAGCCACAGCATAGTCATGTCACATAAAACGCACAGGTGTTGGCACATCAGCACCAGTGATCCGCTCGACGGGTGCGTCAAGGTAGTCAAAGGCTTCACTCTCGACTATCTGGGCGCAGATTTCACTCCCGACCCCAAAGGCAGGGAAGCCACCCTCAACGACAAGTAATCTAGATAGGCGATAAGAACGACCAAGCAACGTGAATTCAAAGCGACTTGCCGGTTCGTCTTTTTGACCGATGCCTTGATAGTCTCGATGTCGAGAGGACGAATACTACGGAGGTTGATGACCTCGGCTTTGATACCCTCCTTGGCAAGAAGTTCCGCGGCTTCCAAACTGTGGGTGACCATCTTACTGTGTGCGACAATAGTGACATCGGACCCTTCGCGTTCAACTTTAGCCTTGCCGATGGGGAGGAGGAAGTTGTCGGACATGGCGTCGGCCGACATGGGGAAAGTGACACCGTACAGCATTTCATTCTCAAGGAAGACGACGGGATTAGGATCCCGTATGGCAGACTGTGTGACACGGGGATATGTGTGAGGAAGTAGTTGAATTGGTTGACACGCACCTTGAGAAGACCCTTGCAGTCCTCGGCACTCCATGGGCTGACGACCTTGAGACCGGGAATTGAACCATACCATGCAGCATAGTCCTGTGAGTGTTGTGCAGCAACACCAGCGGCGGCACCATTGGGACCACGGAAAACAACAGGGCATGGGACGTTTCCGCCAGACATGTAGTATGTTTTACCGGCAGAGTTGACAATATGGTCGATGGCTTGCATTGCAAAGTTGAAGGTCATAAACTCGCAACTGCGAAAAAAGTAGGTCAGGAATGGCAAGACGTGATGGGTAGAGGACGCACATTGGTCGGAGACCAGCGAGTCCAGCACCGACCGCGAGACCAGCAAAGCCCATCTCGGTGATGGGAGTGTCAACGACACGCTTCTCACCAAACTTGTCCAGAAGGCCCTTGGTGACCTGGAATGGGGGCAATGAGCTGTAGATACGTGCATACGAAAAGAGGTAGGTACCTTGTATGCGCCATTATACCGAGCGACCTCCTCGCCCATGATGAAGACCGACTCGTCGCGCAACATTTCTTCCTCCATGGCAACGTTGAGAGCGTCTCGAACGGTCATCTGTAGGTAACATAAGTTATGCGAAGTGGATGCCCGGGAGTGTGCACACCGAGTTTTCGGACTGGGTTGCATAACTGCGAGCGAGAGCTGCTCGGCGCACGGGTATTGAGGCGCCAGTGCGCGCGTTGGCAAGTGCAGGGGCGAGGCGAGAGAAAGCGGCGCGGACGGCGGCCATTTGGAGTGGAAGAAAAGGGAAGAAGGGAGTAAAGTCACGCCGGACGCGCTTGCAGTTTTGTTACGGACAGACACGGAAAAACATTCCGATTGGCGCGCGACATGTCTACCCCAGTCGTCCTCGTCACCGGCGCATCCAAGTACTGCCCATTCAATTTTTTATGTCTATGAACTGAGCTGACTGGCCACTAGAGGCATTGGACTCGCCGTCGTCAAATCTCTCCTCGAAGAGCACAACGCCCGTGTCGTCGCCCTCGCACGATCCAGGTCATCTGAGCTGACCCAACTCATCGACGCCCATCCTGCATCCCTCCTCGCCATCTCATGTGACGTGTGAGTCTGCGTGTCCCTACCGTCGCAAACGCCGACATAGAGTACGCTGCAGCACAGACGAGTCCGCCCAGGCGCAAGCATTTAACCAGGCAAAGGCCAAATTTGGTCCCGTCCTCGACGCCTTGATCCTCAATGCTGCCACCCTCGATCCCCTGACGCGGGTTGGCGATCCTACCGCACCGCTCGATGCCTGGAAACACCACTTTGATGTCAATTTCTTCTCACTCGTCAGCGCACTCAAGGTCGCCCTTCCAGCCTTGCGCACCAGCCCCAACACCGGACGGGTGTTATTCATCAGCTCAGGTGCAGCTACGGGAAACATACCAGGTTGGGCACCTTACAACGCAGGCAAAGCAGCAATGAACAGTTTGGCGAGGTATTCTCATTTCCCAACTCCGCCATGATTCCGCCCAGTGGCCTGATGGCTCGCTCGACAGAACCTTAGCCAAGGAAGAGCCTACCCTCGTTTCGTTGGCAATTGCTCCAGGAAAAGTCGACACGGGTGTACGTTATCCATATTCGTTGTCCTCTCGAATATGCAGACTGAGACCCGTTTACAGATGCAGGAAGCCCTTAGGACTACTGGCGCTCCTCACATGGATGCATCTGATCTCAAGATATTCCTTGACGCTCATCGAGATGGAACTTTGGTGCAGCCGTCGGACGTTGGCTATGTGATCGCAAATCTCTCCCTCCGTGCCCCGCTCAGTCTGAGTGGCTCTTTCGTACGGTACAACGACGAGCATTGTAAAGAGTTTGCAAGGAAATGAATTCATCCATTTCTTTTCTTCTGTCGGAACCGAATGCGAAGCCGCCAACAGGTGCCGGAGGAATCATCAAAGAAGTTATCCGCTGGCCTCCTTATATCGTTTCATATTCTGCAGAAACGCACCACTAGTGCAATGACCCAACAATGTGCGAGCGTTGACGGCTCCACACCGCCCACCTCCCCTTCAAAGATCATAGACGTACATCACCACGTCTTCCTCGATGCCAAGAAAAAGGCCAAGGAAAACACTGAAGTCGGTTGGATCACTCCCCCAGAGCACCTTCCCTGGCAACCATCACAAGCCGCGTTGGCCATGGACTTGATGGACATACAAACCGCAATCTTTTCGCCGCCTCCTGTTGCAACCGCGAACAGAAGCGAAGTAAGGGCCATGAACAGTTACTTGTCATACCTTCGCGTAGCATACCCCACAAGATTTGGTTTCTTTGCTGGACTTCCTGCCCTGGGTGATGTACAAGGTTCCGATATTTGAGGGCAGTTACGGTAACCCCACCCCCTGATACATGTTCCCCTAGGTGCACTCGACGAAATTACCTTTGCGATGAATCACCTCCATGCTGATGGTTTCGCACTCATTTCGTCCTATGAGACTGGAAACACAGCCAGTAGGATTTCATAGATCGCTTGCCCACATCTTGGCACTCACGTTCTGATAGAGTACATTGCAGACGATCTATTCGACCCCATCTGGGACGAACTGAACAGGAGGCATGCGGTCGTTTTCCTTCACGGTGCACAAACACCTTCATCGACGCCCTATCCTCACCCCTTCCTAGGGCTTCCCATAAGCGAGGCAAGTGCCCTTGCCAATCGATCTCGTGCACGGAACCGAATACCTAAAACTCAACCTTGCATTAAAAAGGTCCCGAACGAAACTTACAAGGCGGCCGCTCATTTGGTCGTTACAGGCAAGAAACGACGCTTCCAGAACGTCAAGATCATTCTCGCACATCTAGGAGGCAGCACGCCCTTCTTGGCACCTCGCGTAGCAGCCTTGTCACACTACATGGGTTGCCCACTTACCCCTGACGAGATTCTCCAAGATTTCAAAACGTTCTATTATGAAACAGCCCTTAGTTCGCATCCGATGACCCTTGCTGCGATAGACGCTTTTGTGCCAATCGATCGTATTCTCTTTGGAAGCGACTATCCCGGTACCGTTCCCTTCCATCTGCACCCTGAGATATGTATTGATTGAACCTTGGACGTCAGCAGTCAGCACTTTGACCTCGAAATGGTACACTAAACACTTAGAGAATCATTATGCAAGCGAACCACACAAGCTGGATTGCATTCTGCGGGACAATGCACTCGCCCTCTTTCCACGGCTTCGAGTGTCGACCAGCACGCTCGGTACAGTTTCGTCACCGACAAGGCAGTGAACGTTTGAACGGCGAGGGACACTATTGGGGCTAGGCTTACAACACACAACATTCCAGAAAGCATGTATTGTGTGAGGTACAAATGACAGGATACGGGTGACGAATAAATCGAGGGAATCTGTTCATATATATTACGATTTGGGAAGGTGCTGCCAAATGTCTATACACCGAGCCTGCAAGGCAACGTGCATCAGTTGACACATCATGATAGGCATGATAGGCACGGTGTGGAACTCACCTCCGCTTGCTATGTTCGTAAACCAGGTAAGAGATTGACACTGAAGGCACAACCTGTAAACGAGAGCTAGTGAGCCATGCGTTTCTTCCAGGTACCATGCAACGGGAACCTTGGCCAACGTCGGAAGTAATCCGCGGTAAAAACCTCTCCAACCATCTCGCTGGTATGTCTTCTGGACCACATCCCAAACACCCCCATAGCGTTGCGGATGTCCCGGGGAACCCGAAGCTTGCAATCGAGTGCGGACTAGGTTCAGAGGGTAAACGCTGATGGCTCCAACACTTCCTGAAACGCTTCCAAAGGCAAGGAGAGCAAGGACGCCGGGTTCATCCAATCCGGTAGAACGTAGATATGTTAGCTTGAGAGCTTCAAACGTACTCATGTCGATAGCAGAATATCTGCTCGAAGATATGAAAAACGGAACCATATTTTTGACAGATGACATACGGAAAAACTCCGACAAGACCGATCTAGAGTCGATTTAGGGGAAGTAACGCAAAGTAAAGATATAAGACTGACAGATAGTCCACGATAGAATGCCCTGAACTGTCCCAGTTGCCAGACATGCCGCGCTGCGCCTGCTAAACTTCGCTTTTGGCCAGTTATACTCATCATTTGAGTCTACCAAGAACTCAGTAACGAGACAGGCTGAGAGGCAGATCGACCCCAGACCTTGAGCGTTTCGATGGGGTATATACCTACGTCGCGATGAGCAAAAAGGCACATTACGGCGGCTTGAAACTTACTGAGCTGACTGGATAGTCCACCAATGCCGCCTGATAAAAAGCGACTACTACCACTTATATCTCGGGGGTCTTCAACATGATCCCAGTATTTAGCAAATGCGCGTTTCTGTCCCCGAACGCTGAGTACTGCACGCTGGATACGGGTACATGAAGAGGACGAACAGCTGTCTCGTATGACATGAACTTTATGGCGGACTCGGGGAATATCTTCATTACAGAAAGTCCGTTTCCCGTCCAAAAAGCCAAGACACCGCCCTCGGCGTATATGCGAACTATAGCACTACCCATAGCTCTCAAGCCGCTAACGCTGGGTTTAGGGCCCACGGAGGTCCCTCCCATCTCAGGAGCACGGGTGATCAGGAAGATTTTCAGGCGGTCGAATGGTGCGGTACACGTCCTCGAAACTGTCAGCGGGGTATAACTGTCAGTGGACATCGTTTGTGTGTGGCAAACGCTTCACCTGCGCCTGCTACACCACCTGCCAGGAGAAACTTGACTGCCGTGTGGCCCTGTAACCAGTCATGGTGTTCCTCAGGCTCCTCCTCAGGCTCACCTCCGTGATTGACGGGTGTTAGTTCTGCAGGGGCTCGTAACGACGCCATTGATCCGGGATTGTCTTCAGCGCTTAGACTGACATCACCTTCCGTACGTCAAAGTGGAGCATAGAAGTAAGTGACAAGGCGGCAAACCTTCCATTGTCACCCTCGCTGGACCCCTACCATCATTTCCCATCAGCCTCTTCACCTCGTAATACCGGTAGATCTCGGTTGTCGATGCTTTCCGAGGGAGGAGTAATAGGAAATCTCGGAACTGCTGAAAGCTGATAACATAGGAGTGAGGTGATTGCGTCAAAAATGTTATGAATTCCGTCAGGGCAGTGGGAGAAAGGGTGATCCCTGGGGGTACATTGAATACCGGTGCAACGTGTAGCATCGAGGTGGACCTACCGGCATCCTTTAGCGCGAGCTGGAGTTCCTCCGGGTCCAAATGGCCGTTTCCGTCTAGATCGAGCTCGTCATGGAAGATGTACCACAGCTCTAGCGACAATGCGTAAGGAACGACAAGGCGATTCAATTTTCAATCGTCACTGACCAGCCTCCTTTGCTTCCGCATAATCCCGGAACTCCGGCCAGGGTATGTGGGTCGGCCGTAGACTGGAGATACGGCCACCACACCGCCGCAATAGTTCGTCTTCATAGACTCTCCGCATGTTTTCGGCCTTTTCTGGCGTTAGTAACTCGCCAAGTGAAATTCCCAGAGTGGCCGCGGTTTCCGAACCCTGAAAGTGTGGATTGGGCAGGTGCCGCCACAGGCCATGGATTCTTCGTTCCCGGTTTTCTTCTCCCTCTTGTTCGCGGAATTCGAGAAGGCTGTGGGGAATAGGGCGATAAGGTAGAGGGTCGGACCTAAGTCGTGGAATGAATGGGCGATCCCGAACGCCTGAGAGACATGCTTCATAAATTTCACGCCCTGTGGGTTGGGGACGCGAAGAAGACCCGACCTCAGACATGGAATGAAAGGTCGAACCTGCAGTTCCAGATTATCAAACGGGTAGGGGATATCAAAAGAGCATCGTCGAGTTAGACGCGAACGGGTGCTGCTTCAACGAGGTGGTCTACAATGTTTGTGACTGCTTACTACTAACTTAATTACTTCCACATGGCAAACCCACATTATTATAGCTAGGTAATGTAACTAGACCTAACCATAGTTTATGTAAATAACTACGTCGCCCGTCCTTGCTCCAAATTGTCCTCCCGCAGATTACAACAAGGGATACCATCCAGCAAGCTGCGGAGTCGAGATGGCCTAAGTACGGTATTTCTCTTACACGATCCGGCTTTCACAGTCCCATGCGACAACAGAGGATGCTTTACAAGCAACGCGTATCACCGACACAAGAATGCGGATACGACCAGCGATCCGATACGCCGCAATCCCTGCGCCAGCGCCCGACGAAGTGTTCTACGCTTCGAATTTTGTGAAATAATTGGTGGAGACGCTTCAAATTTGGTTCGCGTATGCTCCAGCGATGCTTCTCTCTGCGGAGGCTCCATCCTAATCGGTACACCGTAACCAGTACGGGAATTATTCTCTGGCCATTTCTCAGAGTACACCGTCGACGGCGGAGTGGTACGTGCAGGTGTGCAACTCGACGCCAGTGTGGAAGAATAATCGGAATGCGATGGCGCCCTAACGTGGCTTGTGGTCAAGGAACACTCGTATGTCGATGACGACGGTGGAGGGGTAGGAAGCTTGCGTGGACCATAGAAAGGTCTCGTGGCCTCAGGTCTGATTATCGGTACTGTTTGCTTTACCTCACGGGTTTCCAAGACCGAGGCATATTGCACCGGTATTTCGGGTAACGGTCGAGATACACGTGGCGGCGTCGGCAGCGGCGGGGGAGGAAGAGGCGGAGAAGGCAGAGGCGGAGAAGGTAGGGGTGGACTGGGCAAAGGTGGAGCGGGCAATGGCGGAGAGTGACGTGACTGTAGAGAAATATCAGCAAAAAAAATAAGGTGGGGAAAGATAGCTGACACACAATATGCGTTAACGCAACCGGCGAATCGCCCTGCGAAGCAGACTCAGCTGATCGCGATTTCTGACGCGGAAGCGGAGGTGTTGGAGGACGGTATTCCTATCGAAACTTGAGTCCCAACGGCTATTCCACCATTATAGCTCACTCACCGCTTGTGGCTTGCGTTTTCCTGCCAGCCGTGTCCAGGGTGTGGGAGAATGCGGGCGAGATAATGGATCTCCATCGTAACTTTCAGATGGGGAAGGTGGAGCAAACGTGTAGCTCCTCGACATCTCAAACTCCTGTGACTATGTGAGCATTGCCACATTGGTAACTTCGTTGAGCACCGCTGCCCACCGTGCTGGCCGGAGACTGCCGCAATGGCTCTGCTTCGCCATCGAAGTCAGTTGAAGGTCCTTCATGGGTCGAAAAATCAACTACTGTGTTAATGGTAGGCAGTGTTGACCGCCGCTCTCTGGAGACCACCCTGTCAATCACGTCCTTCCAATCATCCGGGAGCTACTCGATGTCGCATAAGCGCCGTTCTTCACGAAACGCGTGTGCATTCCTTACCGGTGGTCTGTCACCCTGTACAGGAGAGGGTGAGGAAATCGAAGAGAGGGAGATTTGCCTGAACGGTGCTCCTGGAGATGAGGGAGGTGAAGGCGGCGGTGAGGGGATGAATTTCGGGACAGGTTTCCTGTGGCTCATCGAGCGGACGGGCTCCACTTGGGTCATGGCTAGTGGAGCCAGGGGTGGTTCTTAAGAATGCAGGAGCAGGATTGAGCGCCAATTATGCGGCCGCTAGTTTTAAGGGCGGGATGACTGTTCGCTGGAAAGCGCAGCTGGGTGGACAGAAATGAGAAGGCGAAGTATTATAAGCGGAGTAATGAATGGAAAGACGTGAGTAGGCTCATATAGGGAAGGGGAGGGGCATGCTTCAAGCTGTACACAGGCAGTAGTCATTGAGGGAACCTGCCTTGAGCTCAACAGCCACGTTGGGAGCAGGATGTTCATGAACGGGACAGCACGACTCACCTCATGTTTTCCATAAATGTGCTGTGCTTGTGAACAGCCGCAAGGTGGTCCATGATCACGACAAATGCGTACCTTTGAAGTGTAGAGCGGGCATCCCTCTTGACTACGTCACGGCCATGGCAACCTAGATAGATCAATGGTCCGAGTCGAGAGCTCGAGTCCATTATGTTTTCTGATAAGCGATAATATTGCTGAACGAAGATGGCAATTCCTAATCAACCTCGGCTCAATCTCGCTCTCGCGGGCAACCCTGCACGCGAAATCGAGCATTGCCTTGGGCTGAGATTCAGAAGGCAAAATGTGCGTAGTAGTTCCGAATATGGAATGTCCTGTAGAATGCAACCTCGTCCAATCACCCCCGACCACGCAACACCGGATGGGCCGCCACAGCCTCGGCCGATCGCAAAGGCACAGTTGTCTACATTGCTCAATACTACTTACATCAATGTGTAAAGCTAGGAAACGGATGTGTTATATGGCAAAGTATATGTGCATACAAATCATTGAATGGCGTAAGATCAGGATGAGAAATTCGAGATCAAATGAAGTGCAAGTCAGTGGGTGGGTAATCGCGTATTAGGGGTATCTGTTCGTCGTGAGCGTGGAGATGAGAAAGAGGCGCCAAGTATGTCAGGTGTGTGAGAAAATCATGCGTGACATTACGGGAAATCAGAGTATGTTGTCAATAAATAAATCAGCGAGAACCCGGAACGAGGGAAAATGATGCATCATCATCAAGGCAATGAAGCCTTTTCGTGGACAAGATCATCAAGTCTTTTCATATCTCGATTATATGATCGAGAGCGTGTGTGCATCCTCGCTTTCCAGTCACGAACCCACCGGGATAAACGTTCGTTTCCAACAGACTGCGGCGCATCCGAGAGGGAATTTTTCGATATGAGGGCGCGTAACCGATCTCGCCCAAGAATAGGTGCTAGGGACAGGAAGGACAAGAACACGAGCTTCAGGATGATATCGGGAGAAGCCAACAGAGAAGAGACGGTCTGGTGACCTGGCGAAGGAGCCGAGGCGACTGTCTGAAGGATATCACCGATCTAGCAAGGGGTCACCGGTCAAGATACGCAAAGTCCGGTATCAGCGAGGTACACACCTGGCACGTGACCGCAGTCCACGGGAGACCACCGATGAACGCACCCAAAAAGCAGTCGGTCAGTGGTACACCGCAGACACCGCATGCGATGTTAATTCCCGACCAGGGTACGACCCCAATGAGGCGCAATATCGACAAACGAACCCAAGCCGATGACCTCGGCGCCGACCCGACGGACAAGTCAGTATCACCTTCTAGGGCATTCCGAGTCATGTCCAGCGCACGCGGAAAGAGCCGACTAAGAACGGGAGCTAGGGGTGCACTAAGCGCAGTAGCGATCACCGATCCGACGGTTGTCAAAAAGGTCAACAACAAGGTGGCCAATAGGGGGTGAAAGAGAGCACCAGCCAGCACATTCTACGGGAGTCAATTAGTCACGCGAGCTAATTGACGAAAAATTGGTTTTAAAACCGACCCAAATGACACTACCAGGTATAGACCAGGCATGTTTCCAGGCGGCAGTGACGGAAAGTACACCAATGACATGTGCAAACGTCCCAGGGCCAAGTTGAGAGTACTTTTGGAGTTCTTTGCCGAGTTCAGCGAGCTCAGCAAGTGTTCGTGGCCACGTGACCGAGATGGGTAAGGAGTAAAGTGACAAAAGGACAACGGCGGTAGACAGGGGGAATAGGAGCATGACTAAGAGGATTGGTGTATGGGCCTGACAAAGACATCAGTTGAGGTACGAGATCGAAGAAAGGCATCACTGACCGCAGGGTGAAAGGGCCGCCAACGATGTGAACTAGCGTCTTTCTCGTTCAGGATGTCACCAAAGGAGGCTTGTGACGAAGCCGAAAGGGGAAGGACGAGGTCAACATCGTTGGTGGAGTGTGGCGATGACGGGGATGAATAGTCAGAAGGATGCAATTTGGGTACGTGAAGTAACTCGAGACACTTTGCAGCTATCAAGGCGAGCATGGAAGACTGGGAGGTCGTCACGGATGACGACGAAGTTGGGCTATGCACAAGAGAGTTGGGGTCGGTGGGGGAAGGATCGTGTTGGACGGGGAGGACGAGAGAGGACGAACGACGTCGCCCGAGGGTGTTTATTGACAAGGCGGGGCGCACGCACGTGGATGAAGCGCGACTTCGATTGGGAGGGGGGACGACCAAGGCCATGAGAGAGGCAACGGGGCAGGGTATGTATATGAGTTCAACCACAGCCTCTGTCAAGAACCGAAACCACATCAAAAACCGGACTACTACGTAATGCAACCTTTGCAGACCCCGACTCGGCTTCTCGGCACGCCCGGCACCGACGCACCGACACTCATCAGAGATGATTCAGCCGCTGAGCAATCCCCCCCAACATGAATGCATAAGCTCTCCAAAGTACAAAGACATCATTACAGAGTCAGGACCTTTTGCTTAGTGTGTCCTCCGGCTCTCCTGAATGACCGCGCCAAGCTCCTCCAGCTTGCGCTTCGATCGCAACAATGTACCAAGCTATCACACCATCAGTCTCCATCGTCCATGGGGTGCACAAACTTACCCGTTTCTTGGTCAACTTGCGTGCCTTTTTGTCCTACGAAAGATCATCGTCAACATCAGATGGTTAGTATTCTGGATCACGCACCTTGGAGTTTCTCAGCAACTCCAACACCCGTCGCTCATATGGGGAGAATCCCGCGACCTCGCGAATAACGGACCGCACAAATTTGTTTTTGGTGGATTGGACGCCTTTCCGCTGACTTGGGCGGGAAACCTTGGGAAGGGCGGTTGTAGGGTGGCCTTTGTTGGGGCCATAACGAAGGTCTAATTGACAGAGGAATCAGCCACCCCTCCCAAGAGTTGCATTCTCAAACTCACTGCTTCGGGCCATGATCTTGACAGTCTCGAGGATACAGTTTCGACAAGAGTCTGACTCAGTACACACACCGTGAGTACTGTGGCTGTGATGGTGGCTTGCACCTGTACAGTTTTCTTCCACGCCCCAAACTTAGTAGTGCCCCTGAATGATAACTCCGTCAAAAACATCCGAATTGAAGGGACCGGTATTCTAGGAAACTAATTATTCGTAGTGAGATTCAACAACGCCGCATGAGAATGTGTATCATCTTCTGACTACCCTCACCCTGCCTGTGCCTATAGCGAGGTCATCTTGACCCTTCGATACCGGTCCAGAGGTAGGGGATGTACGCGCCGAGGATGGTAGGTGGATCGGTGTGGGAGGCCGGAGCGAATCGACGGACTGCTCACCTCGGACATGGTGTCTCCGTGAACCACCTTCTTCTTCTTCCTCTTCCTCCTCTTCCTCATCGTCATCCTCAACAGCATCCTATAATTAATTACATCGTACCACGTGTGAGCAAAGGATCAGCGCAGGCCTGAAAGAGCCTTACCGGGTCAAAGTCTTCCATTTGCTTATCACCCTCCTCCTCCTCCTCATCGATATCGCCATATTCCTCGTCATCTATCCAACGTCCCCGCCAGTCCACCATATCCAATTCCTCTGGACTCTGAGGTCTCAAGCGCAACCACTGCATCCGCGGCCCCGACTTTGCCCGCTCGCTCACTTTGAACCCATATATTCGCGGCTCGTAGACACGCCCCTCTGGTCTTTTTTGGCCCCCATGGGGATTGGGATTGACAAAAGGTGACCGCTGCGATGAGCTGTGGCCAGAGTCCGGAGATCGTCCAGGAGAGAGCGACGATTCCGTCGACGACGACGGTTTCCAAAAAGGCGCGGGCGCAAGCTCACGGTAGCTTTGGAAAAACAAATGCGAAAACGTAGTACCAAAGAATGCCCCTACATCCCTCAAACGCGCATCAGTTCCCAGGGTTCACGAGGGGAAGCAAAGTACTCAAACCATCAACTCCTTGAAAGCGGCTGCTCGGGGGAGTGTATATATCATTACAGTTTGGGCAATAGAGTTTGACCGTATCGATGCCAGGGAGATCGGAACGACCACACGGAACCACATTGCATCCCACACAGTAGACCCGCGGGCAGACGCCGAACGCAGCATTTTCGTACTTGTCCACCTGCAAAGAGTGTGAGATCAGAATAGATCAGACGCGTGGTAGAAGCAGACCATGGACTGCAAGCCGGCGCGCGTCAGGATGTAACGCTGATGCACGAGGCCGTATAAAAGCTCAGCCGATGCTTCCACAATTGAAACATCTGGGATTTTCGACGTGTCTTCATCTGCATCTCGTCATAAATGGATGCAAAATTCACATGGGCCGAGGGCGAACGTACCTGGCTCAACGTCCAACACCATTTCCATCGCCTCCTTCCAGAAGGGTACCATGGTGTTCAAGCCTGTCAGGTTAAAATCATCTTCGATAAAGTCCTCCGACACTTCGCAGAAGTACTCGTGCCCGGGTAGAGAACAAAACCAGCTGATCCACGTGAGCGTGGAAGTAGGGGTAGAAGATGCTGGTGAAGCCATGAGTTCCATGAGTCAGTGGCAATGCCCTGCGTGGAACTCACTGTACCCCTCCTCCACTTCATCCATAACTTCGTCTGCCTCTCCGATTCCGCTTATAACCTCCTCTTCAAGTTCGACCTGATCCTCGACCTGCTCCTGGGGCCGCGACATGGAAAGTTGCACAGCTCAATCAGGCTGGCGTTCAAGCACTCGCCATTCCTCGATCGGGTAACCGTGGACAAATTCAGACTCCGCTAAGTGCGCTTTCGTGGTATTGCAATGTGACTGGGACCTAGTAAAAAGGTACATGGCCTCATGACATGAAACTCATTCCCCCCACCCCCTCAGGATTCCTGGAAACTGCATGTCAATTGCTCGCTGACATGACCCGCCCAAAATGAGGGTCCCATGATAACAAGGAGCAGGAGTTGCCCGGTCACCCAGCTGAGAATCACATAAAACGCTGCCTTCCACCCTTCTAGTGCATCTACTTCTGCCGCAAACGTGCTCACCGTTGTGAGGCACCCGCAATACCCATCGCCCAGACCCTGTAGCAAGGAACACGCGTTAGGGGATACTGCAGAAGGCACACCCTGCAGAACGTGGAATACACCGAGAAGCGCGGTGCCTAGTGCATTTGCGGTGAAAGTGCCCAGGGGGAAGAGCTTGACTCGCGTATTTAGATTAATTGAAAGCAAGTATCTCGTTAACGTTCCTGGGTAAGAAAATAGGAGGGCCGCAGTCGCCTGGTGTCGGTAATTGGCAGGCAAGCGGAAATATGCAGGGAAGGTGGCAGCGTAGGTTAAGATAGATAAGACGGTGAGGAAGTAGCGCACGTTTCTCTTGGGTGGTGTCAGGGGTGGGAGATATGGTAAGATCGAGCGGGAGATGTGCACCCCGAACATGAGAGAGGCTAGCGATAACAAGAGGGTAATCCATGTTTTAGTGAGACCATCTATAAACTGCGGACGTAATATAAGTCAAGGAGCTCGATAATGGGGGAATACTTACGTCTTCAAGTCCTGCTCTATGGAACTGTCCAGAATTGACCCAAGAGTCGAATATGTCGACCTGCCAGCCCGAAAACGTGGTCAAGGACCCACAAAATCCTGTGAAACGGCTATGAGTCAAAAGGACAGTGTGGTAGAAGGGGGCGCAAACGATCTGACCAGTTGTGGCGGCTGTATACAAAGGTCCATAGCTTGAAAGGGTTGCATAACTGATTGTGACCGGGGCATGAAAAGCACACTTACAAGTTACCAAACGGGGCTTTCATGCCCAGGGCAACACCCATGATGAAGCAGCCAGTGGTTTGAACATAGGCCAATGGAAATACACTCTGTCCATCATATGTCATCAAAGCTTGGAGACCAAGCCTGGCAAGCACGCCAAAGATGGAGGCGGGCATGAGGAGAGCGAGGACATGGACAGAGTGAGGGCGATATATTTTAGCCGGGGGCAGACCTTCAACCTCGTCGGGGGGGCGGTCTATGGTAGCCAGAGAATCCGCGGTAGCTACCGTATGGTGGCTGGCGATAATAGAGCCAACATCGCAGTGCTGACGTTCGGCTGGATTAAGTAGATGGGTTTGGCGTCGCTTATCACTCACTGGGAGGGTGCCAGACCGAAGATTTGGAGAGAAATTCAAGGGATTGACACCCTGTGAGATGGGGTCCGCCCTGTGAGTTGTCGGCGCCGCCTCGTCGTTCATGGCATCGTCTCCTCGAGGTGAGCAAGATTCCCAAAATGGTCACATGACAGATCATAATACATCTTGCCACCCGCTTCAACATGAGTAATAACATGGAGAGTGAGTATGCCCCACGCAATCCATCCTAGTACGACTAACACACCCACAGAGACCTTATTCCAACTCAAAGTTTGCCCGCCGCCATAACCGTTCGAGATCCACTCTGATACCGTGTTACACAGTTCACCGCAAAGACCTTGAACAGACAAGCAAAGAAGGCGCAGAAAGACGAGACTGCGGAAAAGGCGAGATTGAAGAAGGTCTGTTCAACCCTGCGCATTCATCTTCCTCTGTGCCGAGTGACAATGCGATGTTATCCCGAACCATGACAGGCGCTCCAACAAGGCAACAACGACGGCGCACGGATATATGCTTCCAACGCGATCCGGAAGAAATCAGAGTCTTTGAATCTGCTTCGTCTTGGTAGCCGTATCGATGCAGTCGCGAGCAGGGTGGAGACTGCGGTCACAATGAGGCAGGTGACGGGAAACATGACATCCGTAGTCAAAGGCATGGATAGAGCAATGGAAAGCATGAACTTGGAGAAGGTGCGTCATGCGGACAAAGCGTGCGATGTCTGAGAAGCTACTTATTGTTTTCCAAGATCTCGCTCGTGATGGACAAATTCGAGACTCAGTTCTCAGATCTGGACGTACAGACGTCATACATGGAAGACGCAATGTCCAGCACGACGGCCGTCTCCACACCCCAAGATCAGATAGATCAGCTTATGCGGCAGACAGCAGAAGAAGCAAACATAGAGTTACAACATGACCTCGCTGCCAAGGACCTCTCCGGCGTCGTACCCGATTTAACCAAAGGCGAGACCGTCCGCGAAGAGGATGATAAGTTGGTGGAAAGACTGAGAGCCCTTCGACCTACAACATAGCTAGTTAGGGCGCATTGACGGTATTCGTGTACTATAGTACTTTCAACTTGGTTTGTATTCACTCGATGCGCTCGATCACTCTAGAGCAAGCACGAGAAGTAACATTAAACGGGATGACGCTCCGGGCTGGCCAGCTATGTAGCTAAGATGAAAGACAAGGAATGACACGATTTACTACCGAAGGATATATAGCACGCAATAAAAAGCGATACAAGTATGAAGCCATCAACACCTTAGATAGCGAAAAATTACCAACAACCAAGAGCGAAGGTAGGGCGCATATGCGCACACCACAGATTATCAACAATATAATGGATATCACCCACTGTGATTCTCGACGAAGACGGTAAACTCAGCCATGAGTCTGTTTCTCTCTCGCTCACTGACACCGGATTCTGTGAGGAGTTTCTCAACACGGACTAGCAGCCCAGAAGGGCCCTCGAGCGGGATGGCATGCGCATCGAAGCGATGGACGTCTGAAATCACATCAGACAAAAAATCGACGAGAGGTGTAGAACAAGAGTCCTTACATTTTTTGAAAGTCTGGAATTTGGACTCGGATAGCAGACTTTCAAACACTTTGGTGACATCTGACCCATTTGCCTTCTTCGCCTTTCCCCGAGCCAGAATGGACCCCGGCATAAGGACCTCTTCACGTACACGGGAAGGTGCCCAAGAAAGTCCCAAACCGAGATCAAGGGAACGCCCCTTTCCTTTGGATTTGCGTTCACCAGGTTTTGAATAACCTGGTTCGGCATAATCAGATGTATTGTAACTTTGTCCCCGTGAATGCTTCACTCGAGCGTCAGAAATGGCGTGCAATGGAGTTGTGGCTTGGGATTGAGGAAGACCGGACGTGTGTCCAAGGAAATTATTTTGATTTGGCTCACTTGGCAAGTTGAAGGCATGAGGATTCGGAGAACTAGGTACCGAAGAGGGATGCTCAAACCCGAATGTTCCATGCGAGGTGCGTAAGATACGTCTGGCAGACGCGCGACCCCAACTTGAGGATTGTCCTGCTGGTGTGTTGCTCCCAGTACCATTGCCAGTCGACTTTGTCTGTAGAGAGACAGACGAGAACGATACAACCGATGTATCGCCCGTATGATCTAGCTTTGATTGAGACAACATGGGCAATTCTGCCTGTCCAGGATGATGCGCAATCAAGCGGGACTTTCCACCCCGCGTAGAGTCGTCCGAGATAGTCCGCTCCAAGGAATGAAGACCAGTCTTTGAATAGGACGAGCTATCTTTTGGGACATGTGTTCCTTGCCGATCCACGGTAGAACTACTCTTGTTGAGGGCGGAAACCGGACGCTCAAAATCAAAGCTCCCAAGTTTACTTCGGTGACTCGTCATGTTGCGGGCAGGGCCATTGGGGCCAGGTGTTTTGTGGATGGGTCCATCAGAAGAACCAGCAGCAGTTCGCTTGCCTGGTTTCTGGCCGCTGCTGTCCTTTGTTTTAGGCGAATCTTTGCTGCTCAAAAATCGGGGAGTGAAACGCCCCTTGGATGAAGCTGTGTGGTGGACGTCTGCGTGTGACTGAGAGCCTGAGACTAGGACTTGTTCTCGATGGGCTATAGTAACAGTTTTGCCTTTGGCAAGCTCGACCTTGCCAGGATCCACTTTGGGCGGAGTAGTACTCGGCCTGGAGGGGGGATCGATTTCTCCTCCCAGGCGCTGTGGGGTTGGTGGGGTATGAATGATTCGGGGTATCACGGGTAAGCGATGGGGTGCAAGAAGGGATGATTGTTCGTTCTCCTCAGATGAGGCCGAATCTACGGTAGGCAGATGTGGGCACGGGGGATGACCTGCGAACTGCGATGAAAAGTAACTCCGAGATATGGGAGCAGGATCTTCTGGGAGAGATTGGGAAGGGAACTCGATGGACGGGCGAGAGTCGGGAAGGGATCTCTCTGAGTCGGGAAAGAGTTTTTCTCTTTCCTTGCCTTTGTCCCGAGCTCCGCCGTCAGGGAGAAGATGAGTGGCTTTGTGGACACTGCGATGTGAGGGCTCTTCTGGAAGGGCAACTGCACTGTCATGGGGAGGCCGCTCTGAACCGACCGAGTGCCTTCTACCATGGGAGCGTGCAGGTTGAGGGCACTGTACATGTGGAAGAGGTAAATTTCCGGTAGATGATTTTGGAGTGCTGCGCTGAGAGCCACCGAGACCAAATGATCGGCGACGGGGACTGGCGGACAAAGGTAGTGGACTGGATGGGACAGGGATGGAATAGGGTGATTTTGAAGTAGAGGTGTCGTCGACAGACTTTGGTGTACTGGGGCGAGATGTTAATCTGAAGGAGCGTTTGCGGGATGTCTTTGTCCTGGGTTCTGATGCGGAGGTGGAGGTGGAACCCTTTCTCTCCGAGGTTGAGGATGAGTGTTGTGGGGTGGATGTGGACGAAGAGGATCTACGAGTCAAGGAAATACCGAAAAGAGAGTGGAAAATCAACTTGCGTCTGATGGAGGAGGGTGTTTCTGAGCGAGGGAAGTGGTGATCATCGTAATCGTAATCGACAGTGTCAGTGGATTGGTCGTGATGTGGAGGGGACGAGTGGGTATCAGTGCTCTGGTACTGGAATGGATATGGGTGGCGTCCGCGATTAAACCTATTCCTCAAGGAATCGGAAGGAAGCGGTGTTATCGTAGAATGAGTGGCGGTCGTTGTGGAGGAGACTGGACGGTTTTGAGAACGGACGGACGACTTGGCATAGCTGGATGGAGGGTTGTCTGTGGACAAAGAATGGTTGTGTGTATGACGAGGATGGGGGTGAGCGGGTAGTGGATATGGAGAGGGGTGAAGGGTGGATGACATGGGGTCGGACGGGGATGGGTCGGGACGGGGACGAGAACGAGAACGAGAACGAGAGCGGAAGAATGCGGTGAACTGGGAGGAAAGTGTTGGGTACGCAAAGGGACGATGAGAAGTGGACAGACCTTGTTTTCGCGTTTAGGAGGCTGACTGGGTGCGATCATGGCAGCACTCGGCGGCATTGGCCGAGACAGCTCAAAAGACTGGTTTTAAGAGAATACCGACATGAACGGTGACGGTGGTTATAACACGTGTTGGCGGTGCTTCCGTTGGTGGGGGGGGGGGTCAACACGGGGGGGGGGGTCACATCGCGG
>JBBPQP010000079.1:0-54948 GCA_038092555.1 Boletus subgraveolens
TCCAATTCGTTGTGGCCCCTGGACATCGGGTTCATCAAGCTTGTCGTGGTACCATCGAAGAAAGATACTTACCAGCGGCGATACACCATCAGATCTATGACGATGTCCTTCCTAAAGTAGTTTCTGTACTTGAACGCGATCTCGATGGCGCGAGAAACATCTAGGGACCGATAAGTTGATATCATGTCTTCTGTGTGTTTCAGGGATGGATAGCTACCTTCAGGACAATCCCCATTCACATGCAGGACAGGGCAGTTGACCATCTTTGCAACATCTGAGCAATACAACGAAGATCGCGCAGCAGATGCGGGTGTCGTGTACCCAATGCTAGAAGGGCCAGGTCGTCAGACCGAGATGGATCGGACACGATTGCACGTACTTGTTGCTGTTTATTGGTCATGATATGAGAAGTACCCGAAAAAGTGAGATGCAGGATGGAACGTACTCAACCACGATGTGGACGCTTCCTCCGCTAGTATAATGAGGCAAATTACCTAGACAAGTTGTCAATAACACGCAGCATCATGAACGAAATAACACATACTCAAACCAAGTGTCTCCATGATCACACCTTGGCCCGTGAAGCTCGCATCTCCATGGAGTTGTACGCACATCACCTTTCCACGGAAACATTCGTTGATATATGCTTACTTAGACACACGTAATAGCGTACCTTATCCCCGAGCATACATCCCTCCACCCCAGCCCCTCCCTTCTCGAGAGCCTTGAGAAGACTATACTGTTTAGCACGGGCCTTGCCTAGCGCAACAGGGTTCACGGCCTCTGAAGTGAAGAAGGATCAAACAGCCAGTATAATATATGTAGAGTATGTCTGTATAAACGAAGGAGACGCACCCAGATGCGATGGGTTTGGCAGGAGAGACACTTTGATCTCTTTCCCTCCATATTTCAACGTGGGGGAAGCCGCTGGACAGAGATCATCTACTCCGAAAACATAAAATAAAGCGCATATACCCACTCAAGTGACTGAGCACGTCTCCTGAGATCGTTTCGCCGTCAACACGTGCTTCTGCTCCGCCTTTGATCTTGTGAAAAAGCGCAGCGGGATCGTATTCTAACAGGCCAGTGAGCAAATTAAGTCGTCCACGGTGCGGCATCGCGAGGATTATGTGTGTCGTATCGGCTAACGCAACACGAGACGACTTAGCAACACCGGGAGGAGAGGCTAGTCAAAGCCCATACCTTCTGCAGCCGCAGCGAATAACGCGTCGAGCGCAGGCAGCATAGATTCACCGCCTTCCAAACCGTACCGCTTCAGGTTTGGAAATTTAGCCTGCAGAAACGTGTCCAGCACCTCGGACCGTGCCAGTAGTTCATGCGTCCTCCGTTGGCGTTCCGGAGTAGTGGGATGAACGACGTTGGCAGCCTCAGACTCGAGGAGATGTGCAAACCAGAGTCGTTCCGTCTTGCTTGGGAGGTCCATGTACTCATATGCGATACGTCCCACATAGACCGCATTGAGAAACCCAGTAATTTGGTCAAGGGTCCAGTTCTTGCCCTTTCTGTGACCATCACCTGTCCAGAGAATGCCATCAACATTGTATTTGGCGGAGGGGTCCGCCAGGCCATATCGAGTGGGTTCGAGTGCAGCAACACGTTCACGTCGGAGGATGTCGAGCGGATCAATGGATGCAGCACGGTGGCCATGGGTGCGAAGGGCATCTGCATAACGCAGCAAAGGAGCATTCGTTACTCGGTTGGCCAGTTGCTCAGGTGTGTCTGACGGGCCAGTAATGAGCGAAACAACAGAGAGAGACGCATGTAGCGACATACAATCTGGCATGGTGAACTCGCGTACCCTCCGAAAGCCATACGACTCGTCATGATAACATCGTCTGAGGACGACGACCTTGCCCTCCACCGTGCTGGGGTTCACTTGACCTAGTCGCCCGAGAAGCCGTCGCATGGCCGCGTCGCGTGCCCGAACGTGAGTGTACATGATGCAAATTGGTCGAAAAGGTTTGCCCGTTGTGTCTCGCCGTGGTGGATGTTGGAACAAGACAAGGTTGCGGAACCTAGCCCGTGCGGATGGAACTTGTCTCTCCGCGAGCTAAATATGTCACGCCCCTGGCCATTTACTTACCTCATTTGTTTCGAATCCGATATGAACTAGGGCCCACGATGAGGCTACCAGCAAGCAATTCCTAGTGGCTTGAGCTCCCGGAGAACGTCCGTGTGGGCTGAGTTGATAATCTTTCCCCGAGTCGTTTCCAGCAAGCTTTTGGGGTTTTAGAAAGCACTCCCAGATCAAAAATGACCATTTGAGGCCACCTCTGGCAAACTGACAGATCTGAGTGAAACTGCCAAACAGCCGACAGATTACATAAAACAGCCAAGCAACCTTTAACAACGTACCGCAACGTCGATATGGCTGATTTCGATTTTTAACTGCGGGTCGTGGACTAAAAGAGCGTCTAGATCGATAGCCTTTTCCGTTCTTCATGAAAGCCACGGGCTTCGTGGTATGCACATGGTGAGTGACGCTATATCCAAAGCATTGCAACCAGCATGCCGCAGAAACCAAGTCGTTCCTTCCCCGTCCTACGCGTGGCCGTGCTCACCTCACTGCGCCTCACCACCCTCAAGTTATCCTTATTTTCAACCGGCATCTGGCTCGTAAATCACCAAGTTCTAGCAAAGGATGTGTTTTCATAAACAGGTTCGTACGCCAGGAGAATAGCCTCCCCTTGCTTACACCCACGCAGTTGGTGGTCACAGACGACGGCGCTACAGCCAGCCCACCCAATGTGCCCAATGATCCCACTCTGCCAAACGTTATGGTACTGGGCCCAATGGGCGGCGGTGTCAGCTCCGTCGTCAACCTGATTGCAGGCAAGGACGTTGCCCAAGTCTCAAACGACACGTCACGGTGCACGAGGAGGATGGCTTCCTATCACATCGAACTCAAAGATGCGGGAAAGATCGTCCCAATCACACTCTATGATATCCCAGGCTTCAACTACAACGCCAAATCCTCTCTGGAGTTCCCACGTGTACCTATCAGCCTCGCTATCATCTGCATGGAGGACTTTCCGGCACAAGTCAAGGCGACTGCGGAGTACTTGCAGAAAAAGTGGAGGAAGCATGGCAACGGCAATATTCCAGTTCTTGTCGTTATCAATCATATCGCGCCGAAGCCGGACGCTGGCTGGTGGGAAGAAAATAAAAAACATTTCCCAAGCCTTACTGTCGTGACAGACCACGTCTGTTTGACAAGGCGGAGGAAGGAGGATTCCACCAAACAATTGCACTCCCTTATTATCCAGCACTTGTCTGCTCACAAGGTTCATAGTAGAACACAGGCGCCCTGATGATTTCTGGATAAATGTTTTTTTGCGTCTCATTCTGCATTCAAGCCCATTCCTCGGCCCTCTTGCTAGTCACATGCAGGGTTACCGTACTCACGCTGCTCCATCACTTGATTAGTTTGACTCAAATCCATGTAGTCCCTGACTTTCAGCCCTTTTGGCGTTTCCACCGCGGATCAGGGCATGTCTGTATCACCAGAACAACTCTCGTATTCCTTTCCCCCCAAAGTTGTGTGTGCATTATGTGTTGTATAATGCATAAAACGACTAGTAGAGTCCTGGGTAACCCTGAACGCTTAGATCAAAGATACACAAATGTCTCATGACGAAAGACATACACCGCACCGACACACTACAGGCCCACGTTAAAGCCCAGGAGCCGCAACAGTGAACAAAACGGATAGACAGCGGCAAGACGAATGTGAGTCGAATGGATCCGACGCTGCAGATGAATATCTCAACATGCATGCCGGGCCTCTTTGCATCATCACTCACCTCGTCTCTTGTGTCCCGCACACTGCTCCAGAATTAATTGCCGAATTCGTTCTTCCGATCTCTCTCTGCGTTTCCGCAGCGTCTGTACGAGATCTACCTCTTTCCGAGGCAACGTTGTGACGCACGCGTGCCCATCGAACGAATCATCCTCCCTGAAGCACATTCGCTCAATAAACGTACCATTCGTACTACCATCTTCGAGTGATGCGTCCCACCAGTCTTCCATCCCACCCTCTGCCTCAAACCGTTCCAGCTCCGTAACGATGGCGATCATGGGGACGCCCGGTCCCGCAACACTTTCCCGGATGCGACGTACGATCTTTGGCATGATCGTCGTCTTTTGTTTTCGAAGGCAATATATGAACAGGTCGATCCCCTCTTTCCGGTCTATCTGACGTATCGCCTCTAAGACTGTCGCTTCCGAAATTTGGCCACAAAACCCAGGCACTTCGTACAAGCAAAACTGTTTGTCGGATCCCGGAAGTGTCACGGGGGGATAGGGTCTGAGTTTTTGGGTGGACGTCTTGGCATTTGGGTGGACTTTGCTGACGGGGTGTCCAGTGATGAGGTTTACGAGGGAACTGACACCGACCCCGGTACGACCGAAGATTACGACGACATATGGTTTGATGGACTTGCGGGAAGGTAAGTGTCAGATCAGGGAACGGAGGTGAGGAGGGTTGACGGGCTTACTACCGGAAGCGAAGGTCCGAAATTTTGAACTGCTTGGTTCGGGTATGTCGAACGGACAATGCTACTCATGACCCGGCTGTGAGGCTGAGGGTATGAGTTATGAGTAGTAGCAAGCAAGACGCCAGGTGCGACCACCTGTGCATGACCCTGTGAAGAGCAAAAGGCTTACGCCCGGTAAATTCATTCAATGTGACCGAGATGCCTCATGGTGAACACATTCCATAAGACGAGGGATCTAGATTTGGCTAGAGCCTTGGAAACAAACAAAAGCAAATATGACGTTCATCTCTTCCTCGTCATTCATACGTTCACCACTAAAACTACTCTATTCTCCACCCGTGTCTATGCTATTCTCAGTTCGTCCAAGTAAATGCAGGCGGATGAGTTGCTTCCGCATCAGTGACCAGTCCAACTATGGTCCTGCGAAACGGGGAAGGAGTTCGTGCGAGGAACCACGAAGAAACAACATACGGTCATGACTACGAGGAAGGTACCTACATCGCCCCATGTATCCCCATTTTCCGCGACCTGTGGTATCATATCGTCGAACCCGTCGTCAAGGTGATCAAATGATTTCACCTTCCGTGTCCTTTCCGTGTATACCCGTGTTCGGCCAAAGATGCTGAGACGCCTCCATGTGGTCAGTCGTACACCTTACACTATGAATTCTAGATCGTCTTGTCGCACGCACGAAATGAACCCGTTCTATGATATGATCGGTGCAACTATAATCACCGCCACCATCAATGGCAGTGCTTCCCTGGTTGCATCCTTCGGACCACAAGTTGGTCGCTACGACTGTCATTATTCTCAGCATCAACGTGATGATTTGCTCTTCACAAAGAGCAGTGCTCCATGTATTTTTCAGATCTTCGGACATGACCGCCGTTCCGGAGAACAGATTCAGAACAAGTCTAGGCCGCCGAGACGGGTGCACTAATAATGGCTATGTAGCATCAATCATCACATTCCGAGTCGACGACGCGACAAACGATGAGAATTATAGTTCCGACCCACAATTTTGGATTGCACAGAACCCTAGGGTGCTGACTTTTTTTCCATCCCCGATCTTCAGGATGAACATGGCATATCATACCGCCCTGAGTATCGCGAGGAGCGATAAAACCAAATTCAGGGCAGCCAGGTGAGTCGAGCCAATCATCATTGAAGTAACGTCAGTGATTGAAATCAGTATAGGTTTGCACTAATGATAGTCAGGAACAGAATCGCAGAGACTACTGTGTATTCCCACTGTGCTGTCAGGTCCATATGTCCGAAAAGGGGATCACAAGTAAGTGTTGGCTGGCCCACGGTTTGGAACGGTGGTAGAAATGATTGCAGGTGAACACAAGCCAACCGATCGTCTCTGGGGGATGTCACTGATTGGTATCAGTACAGGTCTGCAATGATGGTAGTTCGGGACAAAACTCATCAACTACCATGTAATTGAAAATTCACACATCGGCCCCCTGAACCGTGGGCCCCTTCGTTGACCCACGGTTTGACAGGCAACGATGAGTCCGATTGACCGTAGTTAGGTGAGTTAAACCACCTACCTTTGAATTAATCCCATTGATTGGTACCAGCACAGGTCTGCAACTGACGTGCTTCGAGACGACATTGCAATCGCTACTATGTTTTCCCAGCGTGCTATATCGTTCTAGGTGACCAAAAAGGGGGATCAAGGAGAGGTATATAAACCTCGCTGGCAAAGCTTGAGTTGCTCAACAACTTCAACACCTATCTTACCTTTCAACCTTTAGTTCATCTCACGTATTCTCCTACCCATATTACCATGTACTTCATCAAGAGCTTTGTCGTCCTCGCTGCTGCCGCTACCCTGGCGTCTGCGACGCCTGGTGTGGACAGACGCGTTGTACGTTGCCTCCTTTCCTCGACGAGTGCAAGAATGATCACTGACTGTAACGTTCCCCCAGGAGAGCGGTCTCCTCCAACGCCAAAACGGAAACAACTGCCAGAACTACCTCGGAGACTGCTTCTTCAACGGTAACCACCTCCGTCTTGTACATATCTTAAGCATTCCACTCATCCACGCACTCGACCCACAGGCTGCGAGGGTTTGTTTGTCAACCCGAACGACACGATCGGGACATGCTCTGCGGGCAAGTTCAGTGGCTGCCCTTGCGAAAAGTGTGAAAGCGGGCATGGCTACGTTGGCAGTTGCGCCGCAAACGGCTGCGATGGCGTTCAAGGGACATGCACTGCTGGAACATTCCAGGGATGCCCTTGCAGCTAAAGCCTGCATGCTTCATGTAGAGAGATACCCAGGGGATCGTTACTTGCTAAAGGTCATTTTACGGACGCGATTCCACCTATTATACACAACATCCACACATTCGTTTGTTTTCCGTTATTTACCGGACCCCTCACGAGGAATCAGGTCTTCGATAGATCCGAGGTAGTCGTATAAAAAATACACTTATTTTGAGATGTGCGTCTCGAAAACGTGGATTATAGTTATGGACGTGATTTCTGTTGGTATAAATATTCCAAACGTTGCCTTGCAAGTTTGGCAATCTCAGAGACAGTTGATCGTGTTCGGCCGACGGAAGTTTACATTTAAATGTTATGTAATCTCCGTCTTTTTGACCAGTGTCCGCCATCGACTTGTTCGAGACTCCGAGCCTTGGACGGGCGTTTTCAAGTTACCCTTGATCCAGTTTCGATCAAGAAGCCGGAAATTTATCACCAAACACGTCCCTGCTTGTGCGGAGTATCCTGCTATCACACACATTCATGGTGCCGTGGTATCGGATATAGTACATCAGCCGTGGCTGTGAGGAGGTCTGTATCGAACGAACGAGCAAGGTATGCAAAAAACGAGCGTGTAGGTTGTTTGAATGTCGGAACATAAACAAAAAAAAAAGGTTAGAGCGTCTGCGGATCCTTGGGGTATCTATTGTTGAACATACAGCTAACCGTGAACGGGCGAAGGCGCTGCCTAACTGACCAGTAGTCGTAGTCGTACAGAAATAGAGAAAAAGGAAGACGAAGAAAGAAAGAAACAAGAACAAGAACAAGGACGGGAACGGCGCACACGGAGAGCCATCAAACATACGGTAGGTCAGGGAGATATCCCGCACTTTTCACGTACGTGACCCGCTTCGTTCCATTACAATTCCTCCAAATGAGGTTCCTGACGGCCTGCGTCGACTGATACCGTCGTTCGTACAAGTCCATGTTGTACGAGACGTCTTCCCGAGACAATGTCGTCACGCATGCGTGATCGACGAATTTCAAGCCCCTCGAAGCAAGCATGTCACCGTTCTTTCTCGTTCCCGTCCACCAGTCTTCCATCGACTCGTTGTATTTCTCGAGACCTGTCACGACGCCGACCATAGGTACTCTCTCCGGTACGGCAGATCGAATGGCGCTGTAAATTTTCTTGGCGATGCCTTCTTTCGGTCTCAAACAGTATATGAGGAGGTCGACACCCCGTTCGGTGTAGAGGTCGCTGATGGTTTTTTCAGGGGCATATTCATTCCCGAATCCGGGGATATCATAAATATCGAACGCGTGTCCGTTGATGTCCACCCTGTATGCGGCCGGTGCCAATGTACAAGGGTGCATGTCGGTGCTGAAAGGTGCGTCTTCGCGCCCGAGGATCAGATTTACGAGGGAACTGATACCCATTCCAGTGCGTCCAAAGACGACAATGACGTGCACCCGGTCGCCCTTTTTTTCAAAAAGAAAAAAAAAAGGTCATGTGAACGATACGTCCCCTTAAAAACACACTGGGGAACGTGTGCTCGAAAAAGAAACACTCACGTTGTCTACTGGCATGGGCATCGTTGGGGATTTGGGTTCGAACGGGTGAAACCCGCGGAACCGACTGAACACTGGCGTTTCACTGAAGAGCTTGGCGGGTGCGAAGAACTTGCTCGACGCCATCCTAGAGTTTGAAAAACAACACACGCGGAGGTTGGGTTGAGAGTTGGTTTGGAGCTCGACAGCGGCGTTCTGGTCTGTAGAGTAGGGGTCTTTTTAAGAAGGCGTTCCCAAGCAAGACGAAGGACGCCTCATGGAAAGCGTGCCGCACGCCCGCGCTGGGTGCATGCTTTACGGTGGGCCCCCGTCCCGGGTTCATGTGTTTGATCCCCCCCACTCTTATCCCGTTAAAAGTAACGACATCGTGTACACCCCCGCGGCACGAGTTTTACCATATCTCCCTTTTTTTTTTCTCTTTTCCGTTTCGTCGGGTCTCGTATCATTTGCCATGAAGGAGACCCCCAAGGTGACTATCACCACTCTTTCGGCGTCACAGAGCTCACTCGCGTGGTTAGCTGCAGGGTCACCTCGTGTTGTGATCTTTCGTCCCAAGAGAGATAGCGACTCGATCGGCTGCGAACAGGACAAAAGAGTGGGTATTCTTACGTGTTGAAGACGCGAATGATGGCAGTGACAAAGGGATGATTATCTCGTCCTAGCCTATTCGGATGGGAATCCTATGCTGGCGCTGGGTATGACTTTGCTATGAAATCACGTCAATGCATGGAGTTCAACACGTGTAAGGGCCTCACGATAACTGATACTGGTCCCGTACGCTCGAGTTGCGCCAACATTCCAGAAACGAACGTTCTATCTATCTATCCTACACACAAGGAAGTTCTCCACCAGGTATCCATAAACGTGCTCCACCTCACAGCTATCGCACAGCGAGGGTTGGAGAGTGCTAACCTGGGACAGCATGAGCGTGAGCATGAGCCACCCACCAACACCAACCGAAGTGACATACACATGTCTCATTAATTTCCAAGCAACATGTCTCCTCGGCGAACCCATCTGCCAACACCTCTCTTCTCAGCCCAACAGTTCCGCATAATAAGCTGTTTCGCTGCCCTTTCGGATTCGGAGAGTCTATCCTTGAACAACGCATCGCAGGTAGTGGTTGAATCCAACGTCGTGACACAGGCATGGTCGGCGAAAACCATCCGCCTCGCTTTTAGATCTGCCTCGTTCGTCGACCACCAATGACCCATCGTCTCGCCATATCTCTCTAGACATGTTATTACTGCGACGATAGGGACGTCGTCCGACACCGCGGACCGTATCGTGGTATAGTTTTGATGACCTGCATTCGCATCCCCGCGTGTACCACGTAAACAATTTACGACGAGGTCGATCCCAAACTGGGTGTCGAGTTCTCGGAGGGCTTTGGTGATGGATGAGGTGGGACATTTGAAGGAACCAAAACCGGGGGAATCGATGAGTCGGAAGGAACGACCGTTGAGTGTGAAAGGGTAGGCGGTGAAGGATTTGGTGCAGGGACTGACGTCGGTAGAGACGGGGGCTTGGTAGATGCCTGTGATCGTATTGATGAAAGAGCTGACGCCGACGCCTGTTTGACCGATTATGACAACGTTGAAGACGTCCTGGGTGTTGAAAGGCGTGAGGGTGAATGATCAGGATGGGTGTGAGGGATGACAAAGCACATAACTCACCTTGTCGCTGAGGGCATCTTCCCGGGGGATTTTCTTCAAAAGGTCGTTGACGAGAGATGATTTCGGATCTTTACGGAGGAAGGCAGGGAGAAAGTGCATGCCAACGAACTTGTCGTTTCAAGAGGCCAGGGTTTCGAACTCGGAGGCGGAGGATGGGCGGCAGTGTGAAATATCGCAACCTATGGAAAAAAAAAAGGGTAAGGGTAGCGCACTGCTTTTCGTAGTCGAGATTGATAAGTAATAGCTAGGCGGGACCCGGGGAGCGGGAACGTTGCGAGTGTGTCCGTCGAGGTTTAACGACGAAACCTCGAGGCGTCAACTCGATGATATATTTGGGAGCAGTGGCAAGCCTGGGCTACATAGCCAAGGATCACGTGTTGCAAAGATTGGCCCTTTTCCTATGGTAATGGCCCGCATGGCTGGCAGGGCTGGCATGTTAAACGATAAGAGAAACTCACCACCTCATCGTACTCGGAGAATTGACTCCCAAGTTGTTGTTCCCAAATGCCAGTGGCCAGCCAAAAGCCCGCCAGACCGGAGGGGGTGGCGGTGTTGCACAGGAAGCGAATAAGCCTGAACTGGAATGAATAAGATAAGTAGCTAGCACAGCATGTAAATTTCTCGAGATAACCAAGCTACAAGGTGACTACAATCCCTGGATCCGCCGGGAGCTTGTCCAGAGTATCACGTAGACCGCAGTTTGGTTTGGAAACAAGCTGAAACGTGTTATATCATGCCAACTTGTTCGACTTTCGGACCCCAATTCAATAAAAAAACTACGCTAGGTGTTGATCGGGATGTAGCTGTCAGGTACATGAAAGGTAGAATAAGTCAGATTTTGGGAAGCTGATCAGGATAGGATATCTATTTGACAAGTACACAACGTCCGATACAAAACAAACGCCTAATGGCGATCAGGAGGTTCTCGGGACGGTACTTCCAAGGTGATCCGACGGCACACGCAATTGTCGGAGGAACTGCACGTTCGTGACCGAACATGCGCGTTAGCGATGTAAAACCGGAGTCGAGATACGCGTCAAGTCGGAGGGACTGATTTCGGTGTTTGGACGGCTGAAAAGGTGCAATCTTAGAAGGTTTGGGCGACGGCCCGGATGTTGCCGGAATATTAGCCGGGTCCCTGAGGACGACTTGAACTGGACGGGCAACGTGAACGACGACGACGACGATCATCGCGAACCAGAACTCGGACATTCTTCAAGTCGCTCGCGTCTGGATTTCATACAACTTTCGCGAGCTTCGGCGCTCCGTAGACGTCCAATTCGTCGACGTGTCCTAATCCAGCACACCAACGTCAAATCATCCGCCGTTATCCCAAATCGTTTCTCGATTCTGCAGATAATCTGATTTCCGTTGCGCTTATAAGCTCTCCTTCTCCCTTCATCCCTCCTTCTTCACTACACCCATGGACTCCTTCCACGAGCCGTACACCCGCGCAGGCGACGACATCTCTCTCGATGCCGTCCGCGACCAAGTACGCGCACTCGAAGAGGCTCAGAAGGCTCACGGCGTAAAGCTCTCGGGCAGGATCGTACACGTGTGCCACTACCTCCCCGTCATCCCTTCCCTCGTCGCCCACACGACCCCGGCTGCCGCGGGTGTCCTCAGCCCTCCTCCGTCCCCGCCCACCCACTATGACGACGTCCCTGCTAGCCCAACCGGGGATGCTGCTCAGGCAGAGCAGTCTCAGCAACCTTCCGTCCCATCCAAGCGTTGGAAGTTTGCGCCCAGATACGGTCATGCAGCCATGATCTCGGGTATTCGCTCCCTCTCTGCCACTCACGACCAGCTCATCGTAGGCTGGACCGGCGATATTGCCTCAGTTCCTGCCGCGGGCGCTGCATCTGCCGAGGAGAACAGCGGAAGCACTGGTGACGGGGAGCACTGCGTTCCGAGTCATCTTGTCAGCCGAGCCGATAGGGAGGCACTGGAGTCCGAGTTGGCCGGATATGATGAAGACGGCCAGGGCCAGGGCATTGAGGGGAACAAAGGCAAGCTCGATTACGTGCCTGTCTGGCTTGAAGATAAGGTCGCACACGGACATTACGAGGGCTATTGTAAAACGAGTAAGTCTCTTCTTCGTTTCATCCCGTCACCTTTCGTCACTTGGCCGCAATCTTATCGTCGCACCGTGCTGGACTTCGACCGCTCTTTCGGCGCGCCATTTCCATATATGTATCCGATGTGCCATTCCCTCTGCAGTGGTGCTATCTTTCTTCATCCACTTCTGGAAAATCATGCCAGTGCCATGGCATCCGGTTGATAAGCGCTCCACTGGCCATTGATCGATTGATCTCGTATCTAGGGGCGCTTTTTAGCCGAGTAATTTTATCAGATCAAAGGCTTGGACCGGAGCTCGCTGTCCCTACGCGCTGCGTATATGCGCCTCGGTTCTGGCGTTGCATAGACACAGATAAGGATTGACGTCGTTACCATCTGCTCGGGTTCTTCCTCTCTTCTTTCCTACTCGAGCTTGCCGCGATGCGTCTTTCCTGTCTCACGTGACATCCTGATATTGACCTTACTCAAAGCACTTTGGCCGCTCTTCCATTACTTGCTTTGGCAGGATGTTGCTACAGAGTATGCATCGGCAGATGCGCACTGGGTACATTACGAACTGGTACGCCAATCTCTATTGCCACTTCGCTATTTTGGGTATTCATCTCGGTACATAGGCAAATGAGGTTTTTGCCAAGCGTATTGCGTCCGTACTCAAGCCAGGTGATCTTGTTTGGGTGCATGATTACCACCTTCTCCTGGTACCAAAGCTTCTGCGCAGCAATACGAGTGAGAAGGGGATCGATGTGTGAGTCCATGGCCCATGCCATTTGTGGATGAATCCTGATGGTGTATGTCTCACCTCCGCAGCATCATCGGACTTTTCGTCCACACACCATTCCCAAGCTCGGAGGTGTTCAGATGCTTGCCACGTAAGTTGGTCGCCAGCTTCCTCGCCCTTGTCAGATCTCATGGATGAATTAGGTCGCAAAGAGATTCTCGACGGGATGCTTGGCGCCGACCTCGTTTGTTTCCAAACCTACTCGTACACACGTCACTTCACATCTACCTGTGTTCGCGTCTGCGGATACGAGACGACTACCCGTTCTGTCACCACCTCTACGTCATCCAATACCCCCTCCACTTTCAGCGCCAGTGCGCCTCCAGTTTCTGCCCACCCCGATCGCGGCAAATCATCCAACTCTTCCGACAACAAGTTTATAGGCATCGATGTACATGGTCGCACCGTTGCAGTCTCTCATTGTCCGGTCGGTATCGATGCTGAACGTGTCGCGAGGGACACATTACGACCGGGTGTCCAACCCAAGTTGGAGGCCCTCCGAGCATTGTATGCGGATAAAAAGATCATCGTGGGAAGGGATAAGCTGGATGTCGTCAAGGGAGTTTTGCAGGAGGCATGTCGTCATTTGTGTTCTTCCTTGCTCGGATCCGACATGCTGACAGCGCACGTGGTGACACAGCTCCGCGCGTTCGAGAAGCTCCTTCACGATTACCCCGAATGGCAGGGTCAAGTCGTACTCATCCAAGTGACGTCGCCCGCCCTCACGGACTCTCCCAAATTGGAACGTCAAGTATCGGAATTAGTCGCACACATCAATGGAGAATACGGAAGTCTGGATTTCATACCCGTTCATCATTAGTATGTTCTTCTCGTTCTCGTATCCATGCGCTCTTCCGTCCGCCGAACGTCACGCTAACGCTTTTGCGCTTTGCGTAGCCACCAATCACTCAAAAAGGACGAATTTTACGCTCTTCTTTCTGTTGCGGATTTGGGCGTGATCACACCATTACGCGATGGCATGAACACGACCTCGATGGAGTTTGTTATCGCACAAGAACGCACGAAACAATCACCACTCGTCTTGAGCGAGTTCATGGGCATCAGCCAGCACATGGGTCAGGCATTACAAGTCAACCCATGGGATCTTGGAGTGCGTATTCTCGTACCGACACCGTGATGCCATTTTAACCAAACGTCATCCGAAATAGGATGTCGCTGCAGCGATGAACACCGGTCTCCTTATGTCATCTGTCGATAAAGCGGCCCGACACGCGGCGCTGCACAAAGTCGTCACCACACACACCTCACACACGTGGGCCGCTCTCCTCGTCAAGATGCTCCTCTCCCAGATCAACGGACAGACCAGCGCGCGCAGCACGCCCTACCTCTCCAAAGATCTCATCAAAGACAAGCACGAAAAGGCAGGCAAACGACTGTTCTTGTTTGATTACGATGTGGGTACCCGTCCGATCGCTGTGTGCAAAAGGTGACGTTTTGGTGTCTAGGGTACTCTTACGCCCATCGTCAAGACGCCGGCGATGGCGGTTCCTTCATTGGATGCGCTGAACGCCCTGACGAGGCTCGCGGCTGATCCTCGCAACGTCGTCTACATCGTCTCGGGTCGTGACCAAGCCTTTTTGGAGCTCCATCTCGGACACATCAAACATCTCGGTATGAGCGCCGAACACGGTGGCTTCATCCGCGACCCTTCCAACGGGAACGGGCCCGGGCCCGTCGTTAGAGACGTGGACATGGAAGACGAGGAAACTTGGGTGAACTTTACGGCACAGTTGGATATGGGATGGATGGATGAGGTGGCGGAGATCTTTAGGTATTATACGGAGAGGACGACGGGGAGTCATATCGAGGTCAAGAAGAGCTCGATCACGTGGCATTATCGGTCGAGTGATCCCGAGTGGGGGTGAGTTGTCCTTTTTTTAATCTTGTTTCCGCTAGTCCCCCGTTTCAGTCCCCCCCCCCCCCATTTTTTTCGTGTCTCGGGCGAAGAGCACACGATCGAACGAATGCTGATGGACGAGTTGTAGATTGTTTCAATGCAGACAGTGCCATGACTTGTTGGAGAACAACTTGGCGCACAAACGTCCCATCGAAGTGCTCGTTGGGAAAAAGAATCTCGAAGTGCGCCCGTTGGCTGTGAACAAGGTCCGTCCCTAATCCTCCCGAGATCGTCCCGACCTTTTTCTCACATTTTCGTTTTCGTTTCCGTGTTTCCAAAAATAGGGCGAGATCGTCAAACGGATTCTATACATGAACCCGGACGCGGAGTTTATCTTTTGTGCGGGCGATGACAAGGTGGGATAGAATTCATGATTATGACGTCGATAACTGACTCTACGTTTGTCCCCCATCGCTTTTTTTCTAGACCGACGAAGACATGTTCCGGGCCCTGCACATCTTTCCACCCAGCGTCACCAGCAAAGTCCAGTTTGGAGCGCCCCTGTCGGTCACCCTCGCCGACAACGACGGTATCTCCCGACCGGACGTCGAACTCGCCATTACGCCCGATTCGATCTTCACGACGTCCGTCGGTCCGAGTACGAAACGGACCTTGGCAAGTTGGCATTTGACGGCGCCGCACGAGGTGGTGGATCATATGTTGCATCTCGTTGGGGAGACGAGTCGGGGTGCGATGAGTGGTGGGTTTGATATTATTGGAACCGGGGCCGCGAATGGGAGTGGGAGTGGGCATGGGGAGGAAGCCAAGAGTTATTTGTGAGGGGACAACCGCTGAGCGTACGTGGGGACCGCGGATGTGATTTTTGCTTTGTTTTACGGGATTTAGAATTGCCAAATAGATTATCATGATGGACTTTTCTTGTCTCTGTCGCACGCGCGTTCTCTGTTTCTTGGCTACGTCATCATAGTGTCGAGTCGGCAGGTCGGGTCGTCGTTGGCCGTTCTCTTTTTGATATTTATGTTGGGCTTTTATGTGGATTATATTCCAGCGAGTAGTTTCCCTTTGTAGGGTCTGGAGCATGAACATTCTTTCGTTTTCTAGGGGTGAATTCGTCGAGTGTTGCGTCCGGGGATCTAGGATGATCATGTTTATACTCATAAGTCCCCCACAAAGTGTACACTCTCCAGGGGATACTACTTTGGATGACTGAAGATTGCGATCAGCCTGTCGACCGTTCTCGCCTGGAAGACAAAAAGTCTGATCTGACAAGTGAGCGTACTAACGTTGCACATGACGCCGTCTCGTGAAAACGCAGCACCACATGGTAAAAGTAATTGAACCAACTGTGTTGGTCGCAAGATGGTGACATGTATCATGCATTCCACACATAATGAACCTGCTATATCATCAACTAACCTCACTCATCATATCTGAATCGTCTGAATCGTCTGAATCGCTGAGAATCCCCAGTGTGACCGGCATACTCGCCTGTAGTAGTGAAGTTATGATCAGCCTGAAGATGCAGTGAAGTCATCGAGATAACCACCACATACCGTGCAGGAACGACACCTTTTCCCCAAGGTACGGGCACAGCCATGACACATCCAGTGGTGGCAATCCGGGCATTGCACTACACCACGTTCTGGGGTCAAGCAGCACTCATTGCATATGTCCACCTTACATTCCACACATCGTTCAATATCATGAACAATTTGTGAACCATCATCCACTCCCCTGACACCCCCCTTCTCCTGAACCCGACAGCCAACACAGACACCGGCCCGAAGGCAGATGTCACAAAAGTGGCAGTAAAGTCGGCATCCATCTGGTTTCCTGCAGTATGTCATTCCACAATGAGGGCATGAGATTAAAATGGGACAATGAGGAGGGTTATCCACAGGACAACTGTTGCAGAGCCATGTGGACCCGCAGATACAGCGCTGCCCCTCGTGCTCAGTGATGCACTCTGGACAATAGGCAGCACTGAGTGCAAGGTCAAAGAGACAACCTGCATTGCCTGGGCAGAGAGAGGATCCACTACGACTGCACCTTTGCCATTCATTTGTGTGGCCAGAATCAACACAGGACCTGCATGGGCCAGGTTTTGGCAAATGTGACCGTACGACCGAGTCACTGTCAAGGACATACTCGTAGTCCGAGGACAACTGTTTAAATTCCTTTGTGCCAGGTTCTGGGTGGATAATTTGCCCGGGACACCAGTACAGCTCATAACAACAACACCAGGAATTGCAAACCGGGCAATGGGCAAACGAAAGGATCTCGTCCTGGTCCTTCGAGTCTAGGCACTCGTGACACACTATGCCCTCATGCTCTTCACACAGTTCGCAGCCGGCGGCTTGCGAGCTTGCACAGTGCTGGTTTGAGCATGCAACAGCAGCGTCGCATTCCGAGCAACTCCGCAGAGGGGAGCGACAAAGTGGGCAGGTCAACAAGTCGACCTCGAGAAAGGGACTCGTATCATGAATAATCCCATGCTCGATCAATCGGTCGCTATAGTTCTGGATTCTCGCCCGAGAGTCCAGTGAGTGGCTGAATGTATGTATCAATGGAAAACACTCACTCGTACTCTTTCTAAGACATGGTTTGCATATTCTAGGAGCTTGGCCACCCGGGATAAACCCAAGTGCCACTGCTGGGTCGTTTTATGAAATTGGATGCTTTCTATGTCGATGTCATACTCGGCCTCGAAGGAGGTAGTTACTGAAAGAAAGACTCTGGAGAGTTTGGAGAGATCATGGGTGTGTTGAAAGCGAAATGCTTGGTCCCGGAGCGCCGGTCCGTGGTCTGAACGGCCAATGATCTTGAGCGAAACAAGAAGTTGTTCGAATGGTTTGCACCATGAGGGAAGCTTCCAGTCGTCATCAGGCGTGACGAAAGACGTGATGGGAGGAGTCGACCTATGCATCCGAGCAGTGGTAAGTAGTACAAAAAAAAAGAGGCTCAGAGTCACACGGCTCGAGTAATGCGTCACGCATTGTTCAGCTAGAACTTCAACGTTCAACTGTGACTTTGCCCCAAGCGCATGAACCCGACTGCTTTGATGTTTCAGACAATAATTCCACGCCATGATACTTAATGAGACATTCCTTGGTACTACTCCTGTGATTGTGGCATTCAGCGCCGGATGCTTGCCCCCCGAGCCATGACAAACGGTGTGTTTCGTAGGAAACTTATAAATGGCTCACCTCTGTCTCAGAAATAAATACAATAGAAGAAATCGTCCGGAGTCCAAGACGACCTTGTTGTCGGTGAGTCCTGTCCGTACGATCCTTACACTAATAACGGAGAAGAAACCTTGACCAAAAATTACAATACAGAAGGGGCATAAAACACAAATCCTGGAACACCACCTCAAAAACCAGAAATACGACAAATAGACAAATAAGAAACCTTCTGAAACACGACAAAAACCCGTCTCCCCCGTCTCCTTTGTTTGCCATGCTTTTCTTTTCGATGCAACATGTGTGAAACGGCGTTCACCTTTTTTTTTTACAGAATTTCTGAGCAAATTCATGGTGAGAGAGGAAGGAGAGGAGGAGGAAGACGTGCAAACCGCACCTGGCCTGCGGTCAACCTTGTGTACCGCCCGAGCTTTCCGGGTCCGCCCCAGCGGGGTTTTCACCAAAGGATGCCTGCATTCTCAGAGCCAGTGACCTCAACGCTTCAGAAACGTTTTGGAGAGAGGACACCACAAACCTAGCAGTGTTTTGTGTTACTTCCTCGCGGACCTATTTCTGCCGATCGATCGCATTCACAAATTCTTGTATCTGCGCACGCAGCTGATCACATTGAACTGGATCGGTCGAGTGGAAAAGACGGTGCTCGTATACGATTCGTTCTTTCTGCAGGTTGTTCAGGTTGGAATCAACAGTGGCGCGAAAGTCAGAAACGAAGTTAGACCAGCAGAGGAAGCGAGCGTTTGTGCGTTTTGAGCTCCTCGGACGCCTAGCTCGACGAGGACATTACAGATGTTGGCGAGGCCAGCATTACACGAATTTACCAGCTACCTTCTGTTCTAACTCCTCAATTGCTCCACTAAGGGCCATCACTTCGGCGGATTCTGATGAAGGTGCTTGTATGTTAGGCCTAAGGTGGGTAGGGTTGGTGGGAACACCAGCCGTGTTAAGGACATAAAGGAATAGTGGCTCTGAAGTGGGAAAGTAATGGGCGAGCGTAGCAGATGACGAAAAGGCGGTGAAAGGCTCCCGAAGGACTCGGCTAGTCGTATCCCAAGATTTGAATACAACGCAATAAACATCACGGTGCAGCATCGTCCGTTCACTGGTGATGACATCGCCATATTTGGTAGTGAAGTAACTGTGGAGAATGTCTGCGGTATTGTGGATCTCCTTGAGCCTAGTGACCGCGACCTCGAACCCATGGACGGGCTCAACGAAGCGGAGTTGCTCTGGAGAGATGGGGTGTTCGTCAAACATGGGGGGATTCTGGAATAACCAGGGGACCGACTCATGGGCGACGATGTCATAAACGACCGACGCGGTAGAGATCCTTGTCGACGTGGGCACCCTGCGTCGCGATGTTGTGAGCGACGACATACTTGTCAAGGAAGGGTTTGAGAGCGTTAGCGTCTGCCTTGGAAATAAACCCTTCGGGATAAATCATGGCCATTGTTGACCTTCCGGTATGCGCGGACACCGTTGAACCCGGATAAAACCTGCCGAGCACGCTCGAGCAAGTCAGCTCGAGATTGAGTAGTGCCAGTAGGCGACAACGCAACATATACATAGTCCACGGGGGTTCTGCTTTCCAGAGGAGTAAAGGTAAGGGATGGTAGGGTATCGGCCGGGTGCTCCTGATTATATTGGTGAACAAGCCTTTGAATGTGGGAGATAGCCGCCCGAGGGTGGTCGTGTTCGAGGCCGGAGACTGTTAGCTGAAGACCAACTTGAGGCATTGGTTGGGCAGGCTTGGCCAGGAACGGGTAGGGTGATGAACAGGCCGAGAGGGTATGGGTATCACGGTGTTAGGGCCGAATAGGGGCATGTGCTAGCGTGCAGGGGGCTGATTAAAGTAGTAGCAGACTGGGATGGAAATAGTTAATGGAGCTGGGTTGAACAGAAGAATAGCGACGAACTAGTTGGCGTAATGAAAGAGTAATAGCGGTCGTGGTGGTGGGGAGAGTTGGCGCAGTGCATTCGCCACATGTCGCATATGGAGGGCCAAAGACTTGGCAAGCCCGTTATCGTAAAGCGAACGTTCAACGTTCAGGCCTTTCGCATCCTCGGAATGGATTAAAACCTCACACGAGATTATCAGAACCTCACCTACCTCTCCGCATCGTGCCCCCCTGGGCCTTCTATTCCTGGTGGCATCCGAGTCCCTTCTCCGATGATCGTGATCCATCCGACCCAATAGCGCGGATCAGAAACGCCACTAAGTTACCCTCCTGCATCTGTCGCATCCGTCCACGACTTTCAAAATGTAAGCGTAGGTACTCATTGACCCACTTGCGTCCTCGACGAGGAAAGCATCTCCGCGTTCCTGAATAATCCAGCAGCGCCTCGGACCATGTTCTTTGTGCCGGCTTACTCCCCTATAAGCGGCACAGGGCTGAAGGTTGGTGTATTATGATACTTCCTTCCAGGACTCGTTCCTTATTCAAGTTTGCGCCTGATCGCCCGAGATCCTATGTGCTAACACTGCCCAACTAAAGCGCGTCAGATAATGAAATCTGAGCTCATCACGTACCAGAGTACCATTTTCGAGATGGTTCCACTGTACCCTTGTCCAACACCCACAAGTTTTTAACAAGATAGAATAGACAACTGAACACTATGTTCACTCAAGTACGTGCACAACATACGGCACTACTCAACATCAAAATTACGACGAAGGAAAACGAAAAAGGGAACCAAAGAAGAACAGGTGAAGCACAGAAATGTATCGACGATATACACCTCGAGCAGATCCTCTTTTTTTGTCGAATGGACGAATGCGAGGACATAGGACCTTTTGCGGAGCTGTATGCGGTAGGATAGAGCATATGGCAGATCACATGTCGGGTTGCATGGGCATCACCTGGCCACCCTTGGCAGCCGTAGGTGTAAAAGTGTGCCAGCGATCGTTGAAACGAACATCCAATGGTCGACCACCATACATGTATTGCTGGAACTTGGCTGCCGGAGAACTAGTTAGGGGCGCGACTGCCCTCGAAACACAAGCTAAAACGTACCGATGGCGGTTTCGGCTTCCGATACCTGTGCAAATTGGACGACACCGCATCCCTTGGATCTCGTCCCGTCGAATAAAATCTCCGCAAGCTCAACCTGTCCCGTAGTCTCGAACAACTCTACCAAATCCTCATTGGCAGTCGACCATGGCAACTTGGGTGTACGTTAGGCGAGTACTCGCATGTCAGCGGCTGGTGGGGAGACTCACATTGCGAACCATGATTTGCTGGCTTGGCTCGGGTTCAATGTAACCGTAGCCCCCACCGTAACTACCGCCATAGTTATCCATACGAAGACCACCGTGACCACCACCATCAGGTCCTGGGTAATCCGCATAGATATCTTGACTCGAGAAGTCGCGTCCACTTCCTTGCGACGCGTATCCACCTCTGAAGCCACCGCCGCGGAGGCTACCACGGAGACCGCCACGCAGGCCACGACCACTACCGAAGCCACGGAGCCCACCACGGAAGGCACCTGGGCCGGAAAGGCCAGCATAACGGTCCTGAAAAGCATGTGCGATGAGGAGAGACAATTGGGAAAGAACCAGAGCCTATTTACCTCGCGAACTTCGAGAGTTCGACCATACCAGTCAAAGCCGTTATACATACCTGTAGCATTATAAGGCCATCAGTCGACAAAATTAGACAAGAGGACGCACTAATTGCTTGCTGGGCATCCTTTTGTGTTTCAAAGACTACCGTGCCAGAGCCTTTGGGGCGGCCATCAGCACCAATGTTGATGTCAGCCCGAATGATATTCCCGGCTGCTCGGAACAAATCCTTCAAGTCCTGCCAACCTGCTTGGTAAGGCAACTGATTGCACTATAAGCAAACATCATGATCGGAGAAAATCAGACTGACATTGCCGACGTATAGTTGATTCCCTGGATTTTGCTGAGTGCCAAAATAATTGTGGTGAGGAGGGCGTGGCGGTGGCTGCGCATGGAGCCCTTGGCCAGCCATCGCCATACCGATTTTTCCCGGAACAGGGGTGGCACCGAATCGTGAATCATTTTCTCGATCCTAAACCGTTGGCGAGTTAAGCAACAACATTGCAGAACCAAGCGACTTACCTCACGGATGAATACTGGACGGCCCAGGAGGGGTACCTCTGAAAGCTCCCGGATAGCTCTCTGGGCGTCCTCCGGAGATGCAAACTCGACAATACTGGATTGCAGGTAAGCATGAAATCGGTAGTGCAAATGAAAGAGCATACCCGCATCCTTTGGAAATTCCTGTGGGTGTGACCAGTACTTCGGCGAAGAGGACCTCCCCAGCTATTGAACCCCAAAAGAAAACTCCCATCAATATCCTCTCAATCGTTCCAGCTATCCAACAACGGCGAAACCGGGAAGAAAAAACGCGAAAGGCCACTACCAGCACAACCACTCCTCCACTCTCCCTCATCAGCTCAGACTCGCACAAAAGCATCCCCCTGCCTTTTTCCAAAACGAGCGAGCTTCAGCAGAACGGATTTGCGTGCACGGTAACCAAGGCCATCCCCCCCTCTCCCACGCAAAGAAAAAATATCTAATCTGAGATTCCCCCACCCACCTCCCCTCATGAATTCCATAAGATCGCGATACTTGACGTCGTAGCTGAGATTACCAACGTAAACTCGATTTTCTCTCTTGCTGATCTTTGCAAATTCAACCGCTTCTTCGTGGTCAGCGTTCATGGGCCCACCAAGAGAACGGGCAAATGGGTCAGCAGGCTTGCGATCACGGCTACGCGAACGGGTGCGTGATGGACTTCGCGAGCGGGTGCGAGACCGCGAGCGGCGAGAGTGCCTTCGGTCGCGCGGCGAAGTGGAGCGCCTACGAGGGGACCTAGAGCGTGTGCGACTGCGAGAGCGCCTGCGACGCTAAAATGGGAAAAGTGAATGGATACAACATGCTTTTCAGAGTGAGAAACAAAAACTAACCTCGCCGTTTCGCCTTTCTTCCGGCTCCCAGTGGTCGGTACGCCTGCTGCGACCTAATGAAGCAAGGCGGTAAATCGAAAATTACTTGCGAAAAAAAGGGGGTAAACGTACCCGAATCCCTTCCGCCCCGGTCTCTGTCTCTCTCGCGGTCACGGTCCCTATCACGATCCCTACGATCACGGTCACGGTCGCGCTCACGGTCTCTGTCCCTATCCCTGTCGCGGTCGTAGTCACGGTCTTCTTTGGCCTTCATATCGACGTCCATTTGAACAAAAAAGAGAAAGAGAAAAAGCTTCGAGGGAGAGGTAAGAGTCAAAGGCCCGCCGGGTTATGTTTAAACTCCGATTGAACATTCAGTTTAGTCAGGTGACCACTGTAACCTACCAGCTTGAAGTACGCTATCGGACGACAAGTACAAAACCACACTGACTTAGTGACTTACCACTGCCCAGCAACCTGCAAATTCTAAGGTGGTACGGGCTGAAATTGAAAGAACTAGTGGACTTCAAACAATGTGCGTCATCACGATCTTGAATACTTGACAAACAGCTACGTAGAGTCGGGGAAAGGGTGGCCTCCGCAGGTTGCGCCGTTGTCTGACTCGAACATAGACCATCATGCGCCCTTCATGTCCAGTATCGGGATTATCGTAGAATCCCCTTTCTTATTTCCTACCTTTTGCGGTGGATCCACGGTGTCAATGGTATACAGGGGTGCAGATCCCACGTGCGGGGCGTGGTGTGCCCACGAGGAACCCAAAATGTGGTTCATCCTGTCATAACCGCTGCTTATGCGTATTTTACAGGCACACGCGGAGTCAGCTTTCAGATTGACCATCCGAGTCAGGTGACCACACCATTCTTTCTCCTCTTCTCCTACCAGTGCCACTGATGGACAACAAGATGGATACCCCGATCATCACGTCTCTCGTGGTGAATAACGAGCCACCTCACCCCAGAAGGCCAAAGCCCACGCCTCCTTGGGAAACACCATTCTTAGAGCTTCTGGGTTTACTCAAGGTCATTGATGATTCACAGCCCACTCCCAAAGTCGATGATCAGCGCTTTTGCTTTCAACCATCCCATGATCTCTCCGAAATCTCGAGAATCTTTCTTTCACTGTCTACCCCCTCTTCCGTCCAGTACGATATCGATATCCAGGCTATTCGGCTATCGGATTCGGACGGCGTTCCGCCCGTTGTAAACAAACTCCAAGAATATGCAAGCCATGTCTTGCGAAGGATCCAAGTGAGTATTTTTGCCCACACTCAAATCAGGTAACTCTCTTAACCATTACCACTAGTTCTTCAGAGATCGTTTACTCGAACGCGGCGCCATAAAGGACTCCACTTGTTTCCTTGGTGTCGACTTATTCACCTGCCCACTCTGTCACGACCCTCTGGTTAGTTGTGTCGATTGCGACTCCAAAGTCGCGTGCTGCACACCAACGTGTCTTGGCTCTCTCGTCATCGACTGTGAACAATGCTACGAGCACGAGCGCATGTCATGTCATGCATGCCTAGCTAAAAACGACACGGTCCCTTCCCTCATCTGTTGCCCAGTGTGCCAAGGCTGGTGTTGTAGGGAAGACACAGATTGGTGTGCCGGCCTGATCCTCCATCCCGCCCTAGGCACGGAGGAGTTGGTCGAGCTATCCCGCGAAGGCGAGTGGGACAGCGAGACTATCGTGCGGTCGCATCCGCCCAAGCCTGGCCCATGCAGGTTCTGCACCCATCATGCATTAGCACAAGATTGGGCCGCGTGTATCAATAGCGCGGATGACTTGGAGCCTGATCGCTGTCCGTCCCAAACACCGTTCATGACAAAGTTTCATCTCCGCGCTGCCCTCTGTCCCGAGTGCCTCGGTCGGAGTCCGGGACACCGTTGTGCTTGCGGGCTCCGTTGGATCTGCGACACGTGTTCGGCGATCAGGAATAAGACCGATTACTTCCCCGCTCTCATCGTCTGTCCTCGTTGTGGAGTTCACTACTGCCATGGACCTGACCCAGAACGGTCGTGCGGAAATTACATTGATACATGTAGGGGCTGCAAGGGCGTCATACTCTGTCAGGACTGTCAAGAGGAGGAAGAGCTCCCTGGAGATATTCAAACCGACAAGGGACTTCCGAAACAGGTGGTCTTTACCGCACGGTGCACTTTCTGCGAAGCCTGGAGCTGCCCCGACTGTCATGCTTCCGAGCGCACAGCGACATGTTTTCTTTGTGACGGGTGGTATTGCTACAATTGCATTAGCGACACGGAATGCGACGTGATCGAACGGTGTCCTTTCTGCAACGGGAATATCTGCCGGTACTGCAGAGTCGACCACCAAGCTTGCCCGGGCGCTATGATGGTGAGTATTTGGTATCTCCAAATGTAACTGGATTGCTAATGTTCCGTCACAGCTCAGAAACGTGCGGTTGCCGCCATATCTAGACACCTTGTGAGGGGATAATCTTTGGTCGGATCACGGACCGCGATCCGTCGCGTCAACATGAATGTAAACAAGGTACCAAGTTATCGTTGTACCGTTGTGGGTAGACGAAGAACGTGCAGTATACTGGATTTCTATACCTCGTTTCGAGACGAATGGAAAAAAGTATCTGTTTCGGTGGAGTAGTGCAGAATGTACAGTGAGCCTGACGTTTGTTCCAACTTCCGACGAGCTAGCAATCACCTCACACACGCGACACTAGTGTGGAAAAGGGGAAAGTTGGGCACAATTAACGTCTGCATGTGTCGACTTCAGATCAATCGCGGTAAATCGTTCGCAATGAGTAACTTAGGGACGAAAGCAGAGGGATCTGCTGGCCGGCATCTGTGAGCTGGAAAATGGTCTAAACCTGTCACGACCAGTTGGTTCGCAAGTGTAACCAAAAATTGGCATTTGACCGTTACGCGAAGTTGGCAACCACAGGGAACTTTTGGATGCCATGAGTTTGGTATTCAAACGATGGTATATAGTTCATGCTCTTCAGTTGGTTCACCTCTCATCCCGTCACCCATACGACGCCGAGAGTTCACTGGCTTTAGGTCCCCCACTAACCTGCTCGTACCCGTGCGTCGTGGACAGGTATGCAGTCCACAGTAACAAGTACGTCCTAGTCGTTGGTGGGTACCTATAATGACCACCCGCCGACTTCCAGATGGTTCCAAAATAATTGAAATCATTGGTCAACGTCCAATATTCTTCGTCTCCTTCGCCGAGGATGGCAGACAGGTATTGACTGGCGGTGCTGAAGGGATGCTTCGACGATGGCAAGTAGATGACGGAGACGAGGTTGGCGAGGCGATTCGAACTGAGGGGGAAATCCATGCTGCTGCGCTATCTCCGGAGCGCGAGCGGTTGGTGTGCGGACTCCGGCGTTTTGACGCGAATGTAATGGTGTGGGATGCGCAGACCCACCAAAAGGTCTTGGATATCAACGGTCACTCAAACGCGGTGTTCTCTGTCGATATCTCCCCCGATTCGACGAAAGTGGCGACGGGGTCGTCTGACAGGCTCGCGTTCATCTGGGACGTGCTGACGGGAGAGAGGCTCGTCGGGCCAATGCAGCATGAGGGTCTCGTGGTGGCGGTGCGGTTCTCTCCAAATGGTGAACGCATCGCCACCGCTACAGCCGAAAACCTTGACGCCAAGTCAATCCGCATCTTCAACAGCGACAATGGCCAACAACTGTTCGACATCCCGTTCCATGTCACGAACTACATATCGTCACCACTCGCATGGTCGGCTGATGGTCATCAGCTTTTTGCTGTCTCGTACGGTGAACTCAAGCGTTTCGATACGTTCTCGGGATCTCTGCTCGGTAAATGGTCCGTTCCTGGTGGTGGACAGTCCGGTTCTGTCGTCCTATCACACAACCAAAAATTTATTGCCGTCGTTGCCTACCAGTCCCTATCGTTTTGGGACGCCTCTATGTACGTGCAACTTGGCACTGTTGTAGAGCACGCAAGCATGATTCAGTGTATTGCACTCTCGCCCAACGACGACTGCATTGCGACCGGCGAACACAACGGAAAAATAACTTTCCGGAGTCTCCGTGATATTCTTCCGGCCTTGTACTTCACGGTAAATGAAAATGATCAACTTGGCGATGTTGCCGAATTCACAACGCCCCCTTTTTTCTCGTATGGTGAGCGTGTCAGATATACATATCCATTGCTCGCTTGTTCTGATCCCTTTACTTTCCATCATAGTGTCGCACATCCCGTTCATGTATATCAATGATGCGGTATTCAATTCGTGGACGCAAGGCGACTTGACTCGCGTGGAAGACCTCTTGACAGGAGAGACCCTACATTCCTCGGATCCTCTTCACCATGCACGCGCACTTGCCCACCGCGCTCTTGTACGGACTCGTTTGAAACAGTGGAACATGGCTATCGACGATGCAAAAAAGGTAATTTTGGGTCATTTGTTGTCCCACCTCGTGCTGACTATCGTACATCAAGTCCATCGACCTTCAGGTATCTGTCGTTGGTCATATCGCACACGCAATGGCCCACGTCGGAAATGGGGACCACGAGGCAGCCATTCGCGTGTTTGACCTCGTGTTCAGCGAAGGTCTCTCAACTGAGCATAATTTTCTTTTGCTGATCAAGGTTCGCCCTTGTCATCCTCGTCGTTGCTTACACCGATCTTTCGTTTTACGCAGGCGGTCATCATGTTTGAATGCAGAAAGCACAATGACGCCATTTCACGGATAGATGATTTGATTGATAGAGTGAATGACCGGTCACTATACATCACTGTCCGGGTATGCCAATGTTACGATTTTTCCTAGTGATCATGGTTGACATGATGATGCACAGGCTCAGTTGTTCCTCCTGCTTGGAGGCATGTCGTTCAGAGGAGGAGACAACGAACGAACGATGGGCTTGCTCATGCGTGCGCGGGAAGCCATCCCATTCCAAAACAGTTCTCACCTGGTAGTAATCTCACTCGTAAGCTATTCTCTCCGACTCCTTCTACAAACCCACCAACTCTATTCGGAAGATTTTTGGGTGGGATTTTGACGGACTTGCTCACGCGATTGAGCTGCAACTCCGAGGATGTATCAAGGCGTTCGAAGACGTGGGGTGATGCAGCAGCGCAGTTCAAGAATCCAAAAGAAGCGATTGTACAATATTCTACTGCGCTGTCCCTGAATCCGTCCAACCCTGCCGGCCTCCTTGTTAAGCGAAGCAAAGCCCGAGTAATACTGGGGTCGTGGGGGGATGCGTTGAACGACGCAGATGATGTATGACTTTCCCTCTTTAATGCCCAACAAGCCTAAAATCTGCGGACCCAGGCAATTGAGGCAGACCCCGCGAGTCCGTGGGGATATGAGAGGAGACATGCGGCCTTGCATGGTTTGCAGCGCTACGATGAAGCAGTTGAAGCATTCACCCGCATGCTTTCTGTCATCGAGGAGTCTCTTGATCCAGACACTCGTCGTGAGTTTCACCTTACCAGCGTACAAGATGATATCGTGACTTGATTGCACAGAACTTGGAAAGAGATATGTTTCACTTTCTCGGTCAGAGAAGACAATCGGCACTATCGTTCGTGGGGTTTCCAAAATATGTCCACTAGTCCTCATTGACGTCCAGAGCGGTCATCTGTGCGACGAATCGGAGCGAAGGAATGCATTCAAGTCGGAGGCGCAGTTCAAGGAACTGGTTTCCTCTATGACGGAGGACTTGGATGACGAACGGATCCTGCGAGTGGTGGAAAAGCATTTCCAATATGTGACGTTTTCGCATGTATGGCAAGGGAAGGAGCCGTCGTTCTAGGACGTCAATTCGGTCAAGGGGATCTGGTATCTGGATTCATCGCCACTAAACGAGAAGTTGCGCAAATTCTGTGAGGTTGTTCGGACGGACGGATATCGGTGGGCATGGAGTGACACGTGCTGCATCGACAAGACGATCACCTCGGTGTTGGACCAATCGCTCACCATGATGTACAAATGGTATGAAAGATCTGCGGCCACGTTTGTCTATCTTGCGAGCGTAGCGTCTCCGTCGGCCCTTGGGGATCTCACAGACAGCATCTGGATGACGCGGGTCTGGACAGCACAAGAGCTTCTCGCACCGAAAGTGATCCGATTCTATGACCGCGATTGGAAGCCATACCTTGGTGACACCCGTGCCAACCACAAAGAGTCGCCGAAGATCCTGCAGGAACTCGCAGATGCCATCGGTATCGCTCGCGAAACCATCACTTCTTTCAACCCCGACGATCTCAGCATCCGGCAGAAACTGCGACTCGCCTCGACACGCAACGCAACGCGGGAAGAAGACAAGGCGTACGCATTGATTGGTATTTTCAAGAGTGATATCCGACCAAACTACGGAGAAGGAGATGCGGCACTGGGTCACCTACTAGAGGAGCTCGTGGCTCGTTCGAGCGACGTGACAGTGCTTGCATGGACCGGCAGGTCTTCGGAATATCATAGCTGTCTTCCCGCTACCCTTTCCGTTTATGGTCAATCACCATGTGTTTTTCCCACCGTCGAAGACGCCGATATGGAGACGCGAGTCGCAGCCTTAAAAGCTTCAGGATTTGAGGAAGAAGCTATGCTAATCTACCACCGAATCACCGAATTACCGTCAGCCCGTTTCGCCAACCGCCGACTACACCTCCCATGCATCACCTTTGTAGTAAAAACGCTTGCTGCGGAAAACTTTGGGAGCGATCAAGAGAAACACTACTGTGCTCTGGTACCATGGATTGGTGATGTAAAATTCCAGACATCAGACAGGCTCTCGTTGACGGAGCCGCACAAATTGGTTTTTGTACATCCATGGATTCGCGATCTGCGCGATCCACTTGATAGTTTCACTTGGGGAAGCGCATCCAATGGTGATGAGTCCGAAGCTGGATCTGCGCCAGCTCCGTCGTCGCCTGCTTTGCCCGCCAGCACGATGGACGAGGATACCCAGGCGTTGCGTCTCGTCGTTCGTCTGCAGCAGCATTCTGTGCGCTCCTGCTCCAGCGACAACCTGGTGGAGAGTTCAGCCGAGTCGCTGCTGAGCACGAAATCATCGTTCCAGGACCCGAATCCCAGAACTACAAACTCGCGAGGAATATCCATGTCGGAGTAATGGAGATATTGTGACGTAGTTATGGGGTCGTATCACTTGTGTTTGCCCAGCTGTGTGTCGTTGTCACTTTGCTTTCTCGTCGTCATTCCGCTATTGCGTTCTGCTCTGCCCAATCATTTAGTTCCAATGTTTAGATGCCGTATGCCAGGAAGCTAGCAACGATAGTACAGAAATTCATGGATATCCGAAAGCCAGCCAAGCGGGTGGAGAGTTCAGTCTTTGTATAAAAGTCTTAAACACATCGTTAGAAGGGAGGCGAGGAATCCGACCTCCTTGGCGAGCGGAGCGAGCCGAGAAGCTCGCAAGGGGTTGCCGGTCGGAGTCCAGATATAGTAGTGTACACTTGCTTTGTGAAATGCCTACACATTTGTACACTCTGCGCTTAACCCTAACCCTACGGAGCCACATGACTGAAAAAATAGGTCTCGTTTGGTCGCGTCTGCCGTTTTGCCGAGGCGGAGTCTGAATTCGGTCGACCTATCGACCAATCTACCCCTTGCTATGACGATGCTACCCGCTGGTATGCGCCTCCCACTGGATTTTACTAGAACATTAGGTTTCAAACGGTTAGGTCCTAATGGCCTACCGCCATCCTCACTCGTCACTTAAGTTTCATTCCCTCCATTCAATTTTTCACCCATCCAAGTCGGCTGAACCCCTTAGTACGCACCCCGCTCAACCCCTTCTTTGCAAGCAGGCAGAATTTTTCAAACATCTATTCACATGTGGCTATCCTCTATGGAATCCCGACCCAGACCGGTTGCCACCAGCTCGCCAGAGTGTCGGCCTCAGGATTGGGGATGTTGGTACTGTTGATGAACACGGCGGATTCGATTTTTTCTTCAACATTCTTGAAGGATATCCAGGAAGTCCTAGTTCACAACCCATCTTCCCACAGATCCAGGAGGACAACGTTTACTACCAGGGTGGAAGCCTCCTGGGTTGTCAAGTGATCTCGTCCCCTCTAACACCATGGGCAATTGACCAATTGCCGGTGGACATGTCGAACACCATTAATATCACGTACAGTGCTGTATACTCCCACAATTGTGCAACATCTGACTGTGTGGCTAGTCATAGGACAACCCAATATAGCGCCACGTTGTCGGAGGACGGAGCACACGTTATATTACCTCAAGGGGCAGAATTGTTCGAGCTTGGACCTGAGCTCAGGCAATTGTTCGAGGACCATGCAAGGGACCATGGTTCGGAATGGCTCGAACGTTTTCAAGCTCGCCTTGGGTGGCCGAGAGCAAACGCGATTTACCTACTCACTGGGTTCTACAAAACATGCTCGTGGTCCATCGCGTCATTCAGCATGCAGGGAGTTGCAAATACTGATCCGGTCCACGTGCGTTGTACGTTGGTGGAAGCAGATGGACGAACTATCCGAGAATCCTCAGTTTGGGAGCCTACAGGTCGGTTTAATTACAAGATTGGCCCCCCACCAGACCGTCAGGGACGAAATAACCAAACTGTTTTCATACGTGGATTAAGAATCACACCCGGCCCCAATCTCTCTGAGCAACTTGAAGGACCAAGTAAACGACAAGGGGGTAGATTTCTCGGTGGCAAGCTTCCCCCTCCTTGGCTCCGAAATAAACCGGCGGGGAGCTCGGGCAAGGCAACGGGAACGGGAACTCCCAGAGGCAATGTAATTATCGAGCGTATACCACCAATATCGCAGGTACACTCAGCAACCCTTGATTCTCCTCAGCGGCTGAGTATTTGCTCTGTAGCTACACAATGCGGCTCACTCTTTTCCAAATATCATCATCTATGGTGGAACTGGTGCCGGAAAGTCGTCCATCATCAACCTCATTGCTGGACAGAAACTCGCGGACACCTCCGATGACGCCCTCGGCTGTACGTTCCAGCATCAACGGTACATGGTCCCGCTGAACGGGATGCCGTGCGTCCTCTGGGACACTCCGGGCTTGGACGAGGTTACTAAGGGGACGGCTCCTACCGGGCCAGCGGAAAGCGATTTGAGAGCGTTGATGCGAGGACTGGCACGTTCAGAGGGGATCCACCTCGTCATCTATTGCATCCGCGCCCCTCGACTCATTGTGTCTCTCAAGCGAAACTACGACCTATTCTACGTCACAGTTTGTCAGAAGAAGGTACCTGTCGCGTTGGTTGTGACTGGCTTGGAGCACCAGCAAGGCGAGATGGAGACATGGTGGAGTGAGAACGAGGCGGTTCTGCGGCAGTATGGGATGCGGTTCGACGCACATGCATGCGTGACGACACTCGATATTGAGGATCCTGTTATACAGCAACGGCGTTCTGATTCACAGATGCTTCTACGCGAGCTCGTGGTTAGGTACTCCGGACTCCCAGCTTGGAAAGCTGATCCGGATCATCCGCCGGCTATATCCCGGCGCCTCTTGTCTGGCTTCCGCACTGTCTTCCACAAGATATCTCAGGACGACGCTGTTGAACGAGCCATCAGTAATGTCTAAGATAAGTAGGGCACGACTTGATATAGTAGATCTCTGTCATGAACTCAAAGCACTTACTAGTCACCAGTTATTTTGTTCATTTTGTACTTGTGCAGCACTTGGAAATTGTAAAGATACTTTAATTGCAGTTACAATAAGTTACGACATAAGTACGTATTATTTGTGTAGTGTGATATGCTCGACTGTTTTACTTTCTATTTATTCGAATCACAACTAATCCTTGCATGTTTTGGACTCGAACATTCCAGGGATACTGTCGTTGGCGATGTATCTCTTAGAGCCATTTCTGGTGGTGAGAGGAAGAGGGTGTCGATTGCAGAGGCGATGTCCGCACGAGGTAGGCTCGTTTATTGGGCCCACAAGTGCTTACGTGCTGTTTGATTTTCACTGCAAAACGACGTTTTCGATTTGGGTGTACCTAGTTCGACACGTGGTTTGGGTTCGTCCACGGCGCTCGAGTTCATCCGAGCACTTCGCGTCGCGACCGATACCGCCAAGGTCACGACCGTCGCTCCTGTCTATCGGGCTGGCGAGCAGCTCTTTGGCCTCGCTGACAAGGTGCGCCTCATCTACGATGGAAAAATGGTATACTTTGGGCCTGCGAAAGAGGCGAAACGGTATTTCACGGACATGGGGTACGAACCGCAGAATAGGCAAACAACCCCAGATCCTTGGTGGCGTGTACATCTCGGGACAGTCTTTCAATGTCTTGTATCCTCACTGTCATGCAGCAACCGATCCCAATGGTAGGAAGTTTCGTACTGGATTCCAGGGCGTCATACCCCGCACCGCAGACGAGATGGTTGCTTATTTCAATGCATCTGCCCATGTCCAGCGCAATCGATCATCAATGGATTCGTACTGCAACCTTTACGTCAAAAGGCTTGACCTGAAGAGAGCATATGACGTGAGCGCTACAAGCGGATACGCCGCACGATATGTCTATACCCATGCAGATTCGCGTAGTGATGCGACGCTGATGGCAAATATTGAAGGGTGAGTGGGTCACGCAGGCTGTCCGAGTGGGGTCCGAGTTCCAACTCGTATTGATTCCGCCTGTCTGTTGGAGGCTGATCTGTCATGAACAACTACAGAGCACAGATAGTCCAGGCTATTTTCATTGGGACCGTGTTCCTCCAGCTTGCTGGCAACACAAGTACATACTTTTCGCGGGATAGTTTGCTCTACTTGTATGTATGTCCTGCGAAAATCGGATACGAGCACATTGAACGTCCTCTCTGACAGCGCCTCGCGCCTTGTTTTATGGTTCCACCTTATCCATAGCTGAAACTCCCGGTCTCTCCCCCCAGTGCCTAATCGTCCTTCGTCATCAAAAAGAGCTTTGTATTACCCTTTAATCAAGAATCTAGCTCACACCATCGTCGACATTCAAATTACCTTTATTTCCATCGCCGTCATGGCAATCATTCTCTACTTTTTGGTCGGTCTGCAAAAAACCGCGGAACAGATCTTGTGTGTGTTACCTTCTTTTGGCTGTCTTACAATATAACCCTAGTTTATAACCCTTGTAACATGTTCCTCTTGTTCATGTTTATCGCGACGCTCATAATAAAGTATCGCTACAGAAGTGTTTCAGCTTTCTCCACGCATAAATCGACCGCTTGCTCGCTGGCCGGAATGACGCTCTTAATCCTGGTTTTGTACACTAGCTATGCTATCCTTAAAGGGAACATTGTCGTGGTGCTGCGCATGATCACCTACCTCAATATGAGTGCGTGTACATGCATTTTGCTCTAAACAGTGTTTATGCCGCGTTACAACAGTCTCTCCGTTGCTTTCAAGTCCTTGATTGTCAACGAATTCCACACCGTCAACGGGATGTGTACCACATTTGTGCCATCAAGGCCTGGGTACGAGAACGCCACGCTCGCAAACCAAGTATGTACAACCATCGGATCGCAACCTGGTATAGCGACTGTGCCCAGGGATGCCCATACACATCTGTCTTTTGGCTACTCGTATTCGAACCTCTGGAGGGTATGTGATCGTTGTTGCGGTCTCCCGTATATGGTGTCGACTGACGATTGGGACGATTGGGTGTCACGCAGAACTTGAGTGTTTTATGGATTTTCGCTTTTGACCTACTTTTGACCTTGCTCTTCTTTTCCCAGTACAACAAGTGCACCGCGCAGGATACCACGGTGACGCTCTACGGGGAATGGAGCAATCGCATCCACCAGGTTATGGATGAAGAATTGGTTGCGCCAGGCGATCTCCGTGAGAAACGAGAGGGGTTGGACACCGCCAAGAACCGTGTTGCAGACAATCTCAAATCGGGGAAACCAGAGCGAGCCGACATCTTTTCGCGGAAGAATCTCCAGTAGGAGGTACCCATTTCTGAAGGGGAAATGCGTAAGCTGCTCGATTATATCTCTGGCTTGGCTATGTCGTTCCCGGAGGATTGACGGCATAGAGTCTGGCGCGGGTAAGGTAGGGATTCGAAGTGTCACCAGTATTGGCACTGACCGTGCGCATGTCTCGACAGACGATTTTACTGAATGTACTCGCTCAGCGCATCTCGGTCGGTGTCGTGTACAGTGACGGACATCGGTTACCCTCGAACACCCAGGTCCAGACAGGGTACGTTCAGCAGATGGATGCTCACATTCCAGAGTCAACCGTTCGCGAGGTCCTTCTGTTCTCGGCGAGACTTCGACAACCCGCATCCGTTCCGATGGCTGAAAAGGAAGCCCAGTATGTCTCTATGGATATCCACACCCGTCCTGCTTCTGATATCCCACCGTCCGTGAATAGCGTCGACAAATGCCTGAAAATGTTTGGCCCGGAAGCTCACGCAGATGCCATCGTCGGTTCACTTGGTGTTGAGCACAGGAAACGTACTACCATTGGTGTCGGGCTCGCCGCCAAGGCAGGATTTTCGAACACCTGCACCCATGTCGCATTTGGCTAATGAGGCTGTGATTCGGCCGAAACTGCTGCTTTTCTCGGACGAACCCACGTCTAGTCTCGACTCGCAGTCTGCATGGGCTGTCGTGATGTTCCTTCGTGAGCTCGCTAACAACGGGTATGCTACCCTTAGCTCGTGAGTCCGGTTTATGAGCGTTGCGTTGCGTTGGTTGCAGTTGCTGACGAGGGGGCGTGAATAGAATCCATCAGCCCTCGGGCGAACTCTTCCAGCTCTCTGAAAGATTAGTTTTGCTCCGCAAAAGTGGACAAACGGTCTACTTTGGCAATATCAGCGAGAGGTCCATGACGATGATCGAGTACTTCGAATAGAACGGCGCCTCTCGCTATGCTGCCGACGCAAACCCGTGAGTGTTGTCATCCTTGGTGACGTATTGCTAGCCGAAGATGCTGTGTCTATGTACTACTCAAAGCCGAGTACATGTTGGATGTCATTGGAGCTGGCACTAGTGACGGCAACGAACCAAATATACTTGGCTCGTCGTTGCTCTTTTTCTGGTACTGGGCCTCCGCCTTCGATTCGTCTCGTGCCGGTTTTTCGTACCTCTTTCTGCGTCGTGTTTCCGTTGCATTACACCATTCATGCAGACCATTGTGATGATCTCTCCCAACGGGACCATCGAAGCCGCGCTGGGCAATGTATTGTTCACACTCACCACCGTCCGGTACGCTTCGCTCTCTTTTGGCATGGTGTGTCTCAGTTGGACTGATCCTTTCCCAACGACGGACGCGTGGATGCAGTAGAATTTCGACGTGTCATACTATGGACATCGGTGGAGGGATTTGGGTGTCATTCGTGGGTTCGCTGGTGGCAACGTGCGTTTCATTTCGTTCGTTTTCTCTCGCGTCGCTTTGAGCAGTGTGGTGGGCTGGACAGAGACTGACGAATGTGTGTGTATAATAACAGGTCTCGTTCATATTTGCGGGCAAGTACTTGTTCCGGATACGCAAGAGTTCCAGCTCGGACGCACCAGGTGCCAGATGCTTCGCTAACTTTTTTTATTCATATGTGCCCATTCCTCCTAGTTTGCCTCATTCCAAGCATTGGCTCTTCAGCACGATCATCTTTTGACTTGTATCGGTGTCTGGAGTTGAATAGAACTCGCAAAGGCAACTTTTGGGAGGAATGAGATGGACGCAAATGATGGGCAACGTCGTCGTGCACGTGGAATTCGCCAAACAGTTCTTTGAGCTCATCGTCCGGCGGGAGAGCTTGAACATCAATTATGTAGTAGTTCCACTCAGACACGATTCGATACATTTCGGAGCGCGGTCCTTGCCCTGGTATTGTGCACCCCGTTATCCTATTGGCAGCGCATGCATTACGACTCTACGAACATATTTTCTGTGCCACTACTAATTGAACATGAGAGTCAGACCCCATTGCAGCAGCCTGTACTCGATCTGTGAAAACTTGGAAGAAATTATTATTCGATACTCGTTGTGGACGAAAGGACAATACCACGGAACTATGTCTTTGCTGGCATCGCGATGAACAAACTAGTCTAGTACATGCCTGATGGAAGGGCCTGCGAGGTAAGCATATCAGTAGTGAAAACCGAAAAGGGATGCTATGCTGATTAGTAAGCCTAATCTGGTTGAGTGTAAGGTGAAACGGTTCTATGAGTCGGTGTATAGTAGGGAGGGATGAGAGGCGATCGACGTTCCCTCCACGCATGCTCTGCCATTGCGGGGTTCTGACACTATAGGCCCGACGTCGTACGAGACACACCTCCGCAACCTAGACGAGTTTCATTTGAATCTGCCCAAACAAGTTGGATAGGACTGACCTACTAGTACAATAAATGCCAACACGAACTAGAAGGATCGAGATCTTTAGCACACGGAGAGCACCCGACCGTGTGCCACTTATGATCGGATAAGTCAACAGCCAGTTACAAAAACTCACTAGAATGCCAGGTGGGATCAAATCCTGTGGGGTTCAGTTGTTCTGCGTGGGACTCACTGATCTCCAAATACAACGTGCATATGTCAAGATCATCCCGGAAGAAAAAGGAAGTGAATTTCACTGACAGTTGTACTCCAAACTTGAATGTGATTACAGACCGACCAAACACCAAAATCGATGTCAGATAGGAAAGAAAGTGCATACAGAAAGGTCCATGGACGCCTGGAGACAAGATCCTTGTCCGTCAAAAAGAGACGCGCTTAGATAGGGGCATGCAAGTATCCCCGAGTCGAATGAACTGTGCTAAGTCGTGATGAATGATCTACCTCAGGAATGTAACTTTAAGTAACTTAATGGTGTACGATGGATTGAGAAACACGCGAGGCAAGGTGCCACTGACCGGGGTCTTTATGTGGTGGTTGTCTTTGGGGAACAAGTGAAAATACAAGCTATCACGAGTCAAATGCCCTGCGAATACCAATCAAAATGGGGCATACAAACTACAGGGAACGACGTCCGGCCCGGGGGCACGTTAGGGCTACCATTTTCATGCGGGCAGCGACCTACCGAGGAAATGAGATGCGATCAGAATGATGCTATGAGACGTGCCGGTGGGAGGGAGGGAAGGGAGACGAGGGAAAGAAAAAGGGAGAGAGGTGTTAGCAAAGGCGGGGGGATGAGCGGTGGGGCATGGTCGTAATTGGCGATGCAACGTGCCGCGCTATGCAGAGTTGCTTCGAGAACGATGATCTGAGTCGAGAACCAATACGCACCACCTCAGATCTCTCTGGAAATTGAACGTGTCCCCTCCCAACCGACGATCGAGTACCAGCTCACGATGGATACCGGATGTCGTCAACATATTTGTCCACCACTTCATGCTGCATCAAAATGTCTCGGGTCGAGACTCGAGAATACGTCACTGTCACTTAGGCTATACCCTCAGATAGGTGCCAGGAACTGCACTCACACCCATATCCCCGCGCACACCCAGACCAAGTATACCCACGGGTTATATTGGCAAACGCTGACATAAATTGTGGTGAATTTAAAGTTTGCGGTAAACAATCAAAGGTGGGTGCCAATAGTCGTCAACAAGGTTGTAGGGGGCAGAAGAGGGAGGGGGAAAAAGATCAATGATAAACCGGGGGGCACGAAGAGAGGAGGGCCGAAGAGTAGGGTCGCGAGATATATGTCAGCGCTATCCAGTCAATCGTAGCAATGCAATGGGTGAAAGACAGGATAGAGTGAGATAGGGTAGGTGGGGTACTAAGTAGAGTGAAATGGTACTGTCTGCGGGAGCGAGATGCCAGAAGAAAAGAGACAGAGGGAGGACAATGACGATGAAAGAAAAGAGCACATGCCACCACACACCACACTCACCACGAGTTAGTGACCGCCCCTACCACCACACCACTCACACACAGATACAACCAGCACGTACTGTCCAACAAGAGGCCCCACAAGCCTCGTCGGACAATAAACACTGATCAAAAAAAAAAAAAGAAAGAAAGAAAAGAGCAACTCCAAAACAGTCGTGCCAAAAGACGCTTCACTGAGCCATCCACGTACCAAAATGCCACAACCGTATGGTAATCGGTAGGTAAAAACGGGGGTGGAGTTGCCTATGATATGTGGGACTCAATCGTGTTCCAATAAAATGAAACGATAGAACAAGGAAGTGATATCTGTTTGTGTTTACTTATCGCCTTGGGACGCTTGCATGATCAACGCCTTCTCCTTCAATGCACAAGGGTAGGTATCCACTAGATGCGTGAGCACCCGGAGATCGCCCTGATCCAACAGCGTAATGGTCAAATTAGGCTAGAATAGAAATCGTCGACAGTCCGTCCAGCTATGGCTCATGAGGGGGGCAGACTTACCGTGCCCTTGATGCCATATGACTTGATGCTGAGAACCTGAATTAAAATGATCACCCAAATGAGATCCAACAGAGAACGCAGGGAAAAAGGTACGTATGGTTTGCCAGAGTTGCCTTTATAGATTTGTCGAGGAGTCTGTCGATGAACTCGTCAATCGCTTTCACGATCAATGGATCAGCCTTGGGCAGTGAAAGGCCAGTCGTCGAAGAGGAGTTCGAGAGCTTAATGACCTCCGCAGCGGGCATGTGCACCAGAGAAGCGATCGTGATCGTATGAGAACTCGAGCTCGACGTCACAGGAACAGGTGAAGACGCTGCAGACGGTCCACAGGACGACAGCGCAGGTATTTTCGGCGAGTCCTCGAGCGGGGGCATGGAAATCATGTTTGCCCAAGGCATAATAGGCACCGGTGCAGCGGACGATTTGGCCTTGGGCTCTCCTTCCGCATCAGAACTGTCCAACACCACCCTTGTGTCCGCTATCTTGGCTCTAAGCACTGAGTAATGTAAGTACCGCCGGGGACTGGAGAAACCAATATAACTCTTACCCCCCTCATTTGTGGTCAGGCTTGTCGCACCACTGGCGTTCCGTGTGCATTATGACCGAAACGCTGAGCGAACTTCTCCTGGCGTAATTGCTTGGATTCGTGTAATCTGAAAACAAGTTATTTGGAACCAAGAAGAATGCTGTTCATAGCATGCATTGTAGCAGCCACTGCGAGTGACGATCAGCAATCAAATGCTGCAAGAACACAACACCGTCACATGTTCACACGCAAACATGAACAAATGTTCACACGTTCACAGAGCTGTTGGAGACCCTTGATCTGCCCATTGGGTTCATCGGGCCATCCATACTAAGGGGATTAGCGTGATATTTCAGGGATTGCGATAGCAGCTGTTTTATAATTTTGTATGAATTCGGGCCACAGATTGGTTGAAGTTGCTGCCACCTCCTTTTTCTCCGCTCCGCCAGTGGCTGGTGGCAACTGAAAGGGAGAGTCTCCTATTAGCTTGTATCTTTCTTGTTGTCTCACCAGGTGCGCTATGCCAGTGCTCATATATTTATTTTATCCTGATTGCTGCAAAGAGTACCTTTTTCCTTGCATCACCCAATCCCTCCCTCCGCCCATCAGCTGAACACCTTCAAAATATGCCTCCCCCTCTGAGTCAACCCCTGCTTTCTTTCCAGGCAGAACTTGCCAATCATCTATTCATACAGGGCTATCCTTTGTGGAGTCCTGACCCAGAGCAGCTGCAACCAGCCCACCAGAGTGTTGGCCTGAGGATTGGGGATATTGGCACTGTTGATGAATATGGAAGATTTGTTTATTTCTTCAATATTCTTGAACCCCTTCCAGGAAGTGCCAGTTCCCCACCTAACTTTCCACCAATCCAAGAGGGTGATGTTCTCTGTGGTGACAAAGACCTCTTGCCTCATCAGGTGGTCTCATCCTCTCCAACACTGTGGAAAGTTGACCAGTCAAATGTGTTGGACAACTCCAATGTCAGGTATGCCCATTCCTTCCCACAATCATACAAAAATATCTCACTACATTATGAGTCACAGAACAACTCAATATAGTGCTACCTTGTCTGATGAGGGAGCACATATTATCTTACCTCATGGAGTGCAATCATTTGAGCTTGGACTTGATCATAGGCAACTATTTGAGAGCTATGTGAGGGAGCATGGAGCAGGTTGGCTCAAATGCTTTCAAAATCGCCTTATATGGCCACGATCCAACTCAATCTACATACTCACTGGGTTTGACAAGACATGTTCATGGTCCATTGCATCACTCAGCATGCAGATGAATACTGACCCAGTCTCTGTGTGCTGTACACTTGTGGAAGAGAATGAACAGCTTCTATGGAAAGCCTCATCTTGGCAGCCTACAGGTCGTTTTAACTACAAGTTTGGCCCCATACCAGACCGTCAAGGCCAAAACAACCAAACTGTATTCATACGTGGAATAACAGTCACACCCAATCTCTCTAAGCAAGAGCCAAGTCAACAACAACACCAGGCTGGATTTCTCAGCAGGCTTTTTCCCACTTGGCTCCTGAATTTACTGGTGGGGAACTCAACAAAGGCAACCAGTAAGGTGGAGACCCCCAAAGGCAATGTAACAATCCAGCATTTACCACCAATATCACAGGTATGTTCCATTTTGCATCACCAATTTGAATCTAGGTTAACATGTTCACCTACTAGCTATCTCATCCATCAGAAATTATCAATCAGTATCTACTGAGAAAGGTTTGTAGCACCTTGGATTGAGATATCTGATAGTAATACTCAGATTGATATAGAAACCATCTGCAAAAATTGCTGTGACCCATGATAGTCAGTGGATTGCAATGCTCAATTTGCTTGAAGAGGTGAGGAATCCTTTTCCTATGCTATGCTCATATCTTAATTGTCATGATGTAGGGACAGTCATGGACACAGGAGGACCTGAAGAACAATCTAGAAGCATTAGTACCAATGCACTATTCTGTAGTCACAGACAATGGTAAGAATGACATTCCATGTTGTCACATTACTCATCATTCGAGTCAGATGCTGTCTATCTGAGAGAGAAAGATTCACACTTGGCTGGTGATCCAGCAGGCCATCAGCAAAAGCGGCATGGCCTTTTCAGGGCTTGGTGCCGAGGCTCTTGGCTGCTGAACAAGACACAAAAGCAAACGAAGTAGTGAAAGAGACAGTCAAGGTACTTTTTTTTCCGTGGTTTTGCACAAGTGATTCGAGTACTCGAAGGGTGGTTAAACTGTACGTTACACATGTATTTTAGAAAGTGCTAGTGATGAGCCTCTGTCAATCAGAATGATTTGATTCCTTTTTGTAATCTCGATCGACACGCAACCTTCAGTTACTAGCAGGTACTAACGCACGTGGAGTGGCAGGATTTCCACGGCTCACTACAGTCTACTGGTAATGAACACTTTTTTCTAGATTAGCAGTAGTACTTTCTAATACCTGCCGACACAGCCCGGAAGGTGTTTGGCGGCAGCGGCGCCCGCCCGTTTGTACAGCGCCCCAGCGACCGCTGCATAGCTCGTACCTTTGCTGCCGCGCTGTCCATTCCAAAACAACCTCGAGAGCGATTTCCTCTATCAACGATTCGTAAGTCACGATTATGGCTGCAACAATGTCCGTGAGTACAATCGACGGTAGTCGGGTGTGTAGAGCCACCCTCGAGACTCCTCCGCGCACGACTGAAAAGGTGTGTGGCACACATCACGCGTAGTCGATCCGCGTCGAAAACAAAACTATCCATCTAACCGTCCGAGTCGAGTCTACAAGAGTAAATGCCGTGCAAAAAAAAAGCCCGTGGCATGAAATCGAATTTAAAAAACCAATCCTTTGTATATACGTGAAGGTAAGGGTTGGCATAACACATTGTTCAAGACTTGAAGAACGAGATACTTCTTTCTTCAACACGACGAGACCCGCGAGGCTCGTAGTATGGAATGTAAGACTGATGCTGATCGTCGTTCTTTCGTGCGCCGTTTCGTGCGTTGACAAACTATGCTGACCGGATGTTTGTCTCCGAGCTCGTCGTGTCATCCACCTTTGAAACGACCACGAATGCGGTCATGAGCGCCGAAAACGCCAACATCAACGAACTTGCGGAAAGGACTGCATTCCGGGCGGACGAGACACCCGTCATGAGAGTCACCACGACGAAGACGTTCAGCGGGACGCGGAAGAGTGCCGACAGCTACAAAAGAGATCAGAACGACATGAGCAAAGGATGCGAAACATGAATACAGAAACGAAGGACTGACCGTAGCGCGGTGTTCGTTCGAGATCAAGGTCCCTCTCAGCATCCCTTGTACGGGGTAGTACATGCCAACACACGCTTCAAAGGCACAGAATGCCCAAAAACGCACGCGCTCGCTCTCTGAGCGCGTGCTAAGCGCGAGTGCCAGCGCACTCACAGCACAGACAAGGCTGCTCAGTTTGGCGTGGAGGGTCAAGGAAGATTCGTTATGCGACCCGAGCCGGGGAGGAGGAGTATATGATGTGATGGCGGTGTACAGGAGCGAGCCAAGCATCATCGATATCATGAACGAAGAGAAGATGTACCCAAGGGGTAGGGCTACCGTAGGAAAAGAGGGAGACGCCTCTTGCAGCGACGGCACCCAGATGAACACGAAGAGATACATTGAGCCTTCAAAGCACGTCTGAGTCAAGCCGATCACCAACAAGACAGGATCTACAAACGTGCGTTGAGCCCAGCCACTGTCAGCGTTTCCGACATCATACGTGTAACCACTGAAGATGATACTCACCGTTGCGCACGATCTTCCACGCTTGGCCGAGCCGCCTCAACTGCAACGGATCAGCGCTCGCAACCGTCGTACCCCCTCCGCCTCCATAGTTCTCCGTCCATTTTGCTTTGATCACGAAATATGCAAGGGCGAGCAGCCCTCCACTTGCAATGAACGGCGACGCAAATGATTTCGTGAATGATACCAGTTGGTTGCTTACTACGCCAGCGCCTGTAGCGACAAACCCGTTAACGAGCGTTGCACGACCAAAGATGGTGGAGAGATCAGAGGACGGGATCGTCAGAGAGTTGGCGGAGGAGACCAGCCACGACTCGAAGGCAGAATAGAGGATGGACGTGGATACCCCAGCCGTGAGGCGTCCAAAGAGCAGAATGGGGAGGTAGGGCACATTGATACAGAGGCATGCAAAGGTGTATGTGATGCAGAATACGAGACACAACTTCTTGCGGCCACTAGCGATGTGTTTAGCGACTGGACTTTATCGAGCATGAAGCGTACGCACTGTTGGTCCGCCCAAACGCCAACCAATGGGGCAGTCAGACCCGCAGACATGAAACCGGTGACGAACAAGACAGCCACCATCCTTTCGGGCATCCCGTACTGCTCGCGGTATAGGGAGTAGACGTATGGGCCCTGGAGCCAGTCAGCACCTGTTCGCAGGCGCCATTGAGACCAGCAGGGAATGACGGGACATCAGTATCCTGCAGCTGAGACCGCGGAATCCACCCACCCATGACAATGGCATAAACAAGTAGATATTGCCGCGTCAACTGGGCGAGTGCGTTGACGGGAACAGCACTCCGGCCGTTCTCAAGACGATCTACATGATAATCTTTTGCTGTGGCTGCTGCTGCTCGTTTCCGAGAAGACGCGTGATGTTCAAGAAAGAGGAAGACCAAACAAGAGCAGACGAGCAGAATCAGTTGCAGCTCGTAGAAGGCAACCATCTCCGCTTGCGAAACGAAACTACTGTTTGTTGCGGAAACCAGTCCTCACTACACTTCATCGCTGCTCAATGTGCCCCAGGGAAGAAAAAGGACGAGTTGCGCTCACCGTTTCGGATGTTATTTCGTTTACCGTTCGGCTTCTACGTAAATGTCCAAGTCGGAAGGCGAAAAAAGTATGGGCGTGGGTGCACTGTGCCCACGAACACGGCTTCAACTCGAAGGAATTCCACTTGACCTGCCGAGTTCAACCGTCATTCCCACAATTTGGCTCGTTGCAAGAATTTGCCGAGACGACAGGACACAGCGACGAGGGCAATAGTGACAACAAAGGTGGAGTAACCTGTGCACCGGCTGCTGGGGATTACCTCAACCGACGTAGGGTACTGCGGTAACCCTGTCATATTTTTGAACTTATCTCGAGACATTTATCTCGCCAATACTAATTTTGCTCCTCTCAGGATTCATCGTAATGGTTCTTTTTCCATTGCTGGGCCTAGACGCCAGGCTGGCCCAGACTTTGTTCCTCGTCTTCGTCGTTGGTACCTCCAGGCTCCAACATTGAACAACGTTGTGGCTTGCTCAAAGCACTGACTCGATCAACGGTTAGCGGGACTCTGGGCTCGAGAGCGGCCCCCGTAGGACCATTTTCTTATAGCTCTCTCACACAACGGTGCGAAACTGTAAGTCCACGCTTACGCCCATCTTTACACACCAGGGCCTACATAATCTTGAAATCCCCGGTGTGTTACACACACCGCAATCTCCCACTCTATTTCTTCCACGCTCTATGTTCGATTGGGACACGTGGAGAGTAACAATATATCGTTATCTCAGCTGCGGAAGTAATCCTGATCATCCATGTCTAGTCTGGTAATGTACTTTTACTCCCGCGAATTTCAACATTTTAACACACGCGTCGGTCTCCCCGGATGTGTAGCAGGCCCAGTATGAATGGACGGTGTCTTCACAAATTCTCAGTTCAGCCGTGTATTAACACCAGACAGAGGATGCACAGGCCAGCGAGATGGAGCTGCTCTCAGACATCCGTCGACCATTCTCAGCGACAGGCACTAAGAGAGCTAAACTGGCAAGAGAACGTCGTTAGAAGCTTGTTAGTGCCAAAACACTTATGAAAACTCCACCAGCCGCCCATGTCTAGGCTCTGCCGTACCCAAGATCCGAGGTGGGGTGGTTAGACACGCCATATTGCACCTGGTGCAGTCGTTGAATGCACGACAACGAGACTCATTTAACATTCGTGGCAAACATCAGTTATGGGTGGGAAGAAAGGTACCTAATAGCATGTGCATAGGATCGTTGTGAAGCCATGCTCCCAATGATAACGAGGGGATGTCTCAATTACTCTCATAAAGAAATTCAACGCTCGGAATAATTTGCGGCAGTACTGGCTGAATTGAACGCACAGGGAAGGTATGGAATTTAATTGCAACCCGGTTGCAGGGGTCTGGTAGTGGGTATATCTAATAGCTACAGATGACGACCATCCTATCCCATAATACGACTAAGAAAATGGATCTGAATGAAGCACGAAACAAATGCTGTTACAAAGACAGCGTTAACACGACGAATGGATACAGCAAATGAGGCCAGCTTGAAAGTCCACAATGATAGCGAGAAGGATGTGCGAGACAGTCCACAGCAAGGATGCAGATGAAAGCAATTGATCGAGAGGGAGATGAAAATAGCGGATGACCGTCCGTGAAGTCCGAGAAAGAGTCGGGCGCGACGCGCTGCAATAGATGAAAAATAGAGTATAGTCATCAGCCAAGGGCCGTGACACACCTAGGTCCCAATTATTGGAACCTAAAGCTAATCATAGTCCGTGACGCTGTAGAAAGGGTAAAGGTGGAGGGAGGCGCTAGTTCACGCCCTCGTGAAGTGCACCTCCCACCGACCCCGCCCATCCATGGACAGTGATAAACCCGCAAAGAAGACGTTCGGTCCGAGGAAATCAATCCTCTTCACACCCTGCGCAAATTCGCGCGGGTCAGCAAGCGTCCGAGCTCTGAAATACTCAGAGGCAGAGGCAGAGACAAAGGTACTGACCATGGTGCCCATCTCTGTGGGAGACACGCTGCGATCCAGGACATCACGGATGCGTACGAGCACGTCATATACGCTTACGCCGCGTGAATTCCGAACTTCGATCGTGGACCAAAGCGGGAGCGAGGGGACGCTGAGTACAAGGTATGGGCAGGGTGGGTCCACAGCTGGCGCATGGAGTAAGTTGGGCGGACAATTAGGTTGAAGTTGGATGTATCGAACATCTCTAGTCACGTTGTAATACAATTGGAGAACACCCGTCCATGATAGGAGGGGATTGAGGGAGACGATATGGGACGAGCCCTCAAAGGAATGATGGCCTAGGGGTGGGGTAAGTAAAGTCACGAGTAACAAGGCGCGGGAAGGAACGATCATACATTGGGAGCTCGATGACGACGATGCATGAGTCGGTGTGGAATTAGGGTGGGGCAAGGACACCGTGTGGAGATGCGGGGCACTGGGCGTGGGGCCGGGCGAGGTCGTCGGGTAGGACGAAGCCGAGTGGGAGCCCGAGTGGGAGGTCCATGACCTGTAGTTGGAGCCAGAGGAGCGAGACATGGAGAGAGATGTGGAGACGTCGGGAGAGTGTGGAGAGTGCTGGATGACTCGATGGCGGCGCGAGGCGGGGATCTTATACCCCGCCAGTCGTGCGCTCGGGAACTTACTTTGAACAACATCATCGTGCGCGTGACTGAGAATATGACTGAATGGGGCGAAGGGCGGGAGAGCGAACGTCGTGTGACATGGCGAACAAACAACAACCCCCTGTCGGGGTTGCTAAATGAGGAAGTGGCGTCGGGGCGCTAACCTGAAAAGGAAGTGTGGCGGGGAACGTGCGCTGATGGCGGAACACAGAAGCGTCGGCAGAAGCAGCGCAGCGAGCGCCTGATACACATCGATGGCTTATCGCTGTCAACGTCGTGCCCGTCGCCCACACACCGTCGCACGTTGTTCACAATAATACCTACTTAACTGCGCCACCCACCACCCCGCCCTTCCATTTCCAGCCTGCTTTTCTCTGCCCTTGTGCTTCCTGTGTGAAACGCCTCGTTTTATTGACAGCAGCGTTCCCACCGTCGCCTACAACGACCCAGTTCTGTCCATACACGTCGCACGATAACCTCTTGACCACATCACCTTCTGGAGTTCAGTGGCCCACCCGTCCGCGTCATCATTCACTGCAATGCTGCTAATGCAGACCAAAATGTCTATTTGGCGTGGCGGCGGCGGCCTCTTAGGCGTGCAATCGACATGGTGAGCCCGGCTACGCAGGGTTCACCCCCGACAGGATTGTTTCATACAGAACCAGCCCCGAGACTGCTTGACGCAGGTTTTCAGCCCGGTCAGGATAAGGCACGACACACGAATTACCATAGTCGGCGACGTCCATAGGCCGTATGCTTCTGAAAACTAAAATATCACACCTTTTATCGCGTCGAGGATGACGGGCTCGGTGCGCAACCAGGCAAACCAACTGTGATGGTGTTCGGCCTTGTGTTCTGGATGCGGACGACGTCTCTCAGTTGCAACTCGTCTAGGCAATGTGTGTTGACCAGATCATGTCTTCATGCGGAGGGTCACACATCGGATGCAAACATTATTTCAATACGGTATGACGCTCAGGGAGTCAAGACTCTTATCCATTCTTGGACCTGTTCTTTAGTGACGTTTGCAGTCACGTCTTCCAAGACGAACTGCAGTTCTGGAGAGGATTCCAAGCCTTTACCAGCGATTTCGGCGGCCACTCCCCTTACGATCCTGAGGGATAGCATGCTGCTTCCGACTTTGTCGGAATACTAACCTCTGTTTCGCAGCGGTGTATACAGGCTTGTTCTGCACGGGGTGTAATCTGCAAGGCAGCGGGGCTCCTGAAGTCCAGCTGACGGTTTACCTGCCCGTTTCACTGGCTCTTCCACCGGAAGCACTCCAGCACAGCTGATTTGCGAGGTGGGAGGTCCCTTTGAAACCATCGTCGATCACCATCGTCTCCTAAAACCCAATTTCTTGTGCGTGCTCGTGTCTTGAAACGAGACTGTACGGTATTGGGCTTGCCCCTTCCCTCCACTTCGGGTACAGCGGGCAACTCGGGGAAGATGGAGTTGTTCACGCGAAATATTGAAGGTTTGTATCGTATGCTAGCGCAGAGGAAACAGGAGAAACCATTATTTCTATGGCATAGGAGATCGTATAAACGTTGTCACAAGCAACGAGGCAAATCCATCTGGCCTATCCACACCCGCCTGCTGATCCGTGAAGTCCGATGCCCGAACAACCACATCACTACCGGCTGTCTCAGGCACACCTAAACAAGGTATCCGCAATAGGTTGTCTGTGGCAAGCTTCATCCAGGTGCTCTCATCGTCCTCTCCGTTCTCCGAGTAAAGCAGAAGACAGATATATTCCCTCCCAACTATCAGCTTTCCTTGCTCGCGACTTCGCATGGCATGATGGTTGATGATGCATGCCGAGAGTTGTCGAGCGTCGCGAATGGTTTTGAGCCGGGTCGCCCCACATTCCACAACAATATGTCCGTACGTTCCCGAACGACTTTCGTCGTCGGATCGTGGTTTCAGGCTAACAAGGAACGGTTTCCCGTGCCCTTCTGGTTCTACGACGGAAGAGAACTCCATCGAGATAGGAGGAAACGACTTCAGAGACAACCCGTGCGCGTTGATAGCGAACTCCCGCACCCCAGCCCTATCCTTCCCCATCTCAACCTCGAAAGTAGGGTATGATGCAGGGGACGAAGGGAGAGCAAAGTGGTCCACAGAAGGTTGTCCGAACCACGCGAAAATATCCCAGCTAGGGTTCTTTGCCGCAATAGTTTCGACAAGACGAGAAAAAGCTCGCCGACCCTCTCCATACGCGATGGTGAGACTGACGCGGAACAGCCCGATGAGGCAGTAAGCCCTATCCTCGACGCGAGTTGTCTGTCTCCTCGACGCCCAGGACATGATCTCCCAGAAACCACGTCCCTGGACTCCATGGCTGTTATCTGCGGTGAACACTGCTTCGGAAATGCCAGTGACGCCCTCGAGAGGGTGAGCAACGTCGGCAAATTTTCTATCATCTTCGATCGTAGGGGGTGTGAAAGGCTGCCAGTTTTTGTCGTAAAACTTGAGTCGCTTAGGGGCTAGGAGCTCCTGGAGGGTCCAGCCTCGTGTAAACCACGAATCGCCGTCCCAGTCCGCGTACGACGTGGAGTCTGCGAGGTGGACGATACAAAGGTACGAGTTTGCATACCACTTGTACATCCCATGGATGGCCTCGCTGAGCTCAGCCGCGTTCGTTTTATCTATACAGCAAGTATCGACCCAGACTAGCTTGCGTCCCAGCTTGCGAGACGTCTCGCAGAACTGGACGAGTTTATTGAACTTGGAGACGCGCTGTTTCCCGGCAGAAATATCCTGATATGCGGGTTCACCAGCGATCTCGTCCCAGCGATGAGATAGGATGTCATATTGCACGATCTCTTGGATGATTTCTCTGAGCACGGTCTCGTACCGAGGCCGGTAGGAGGCCATGGCGTCGTGTAGGATACGTTCTCGGATCTGTTCCTCGGTGATGTTTGCGATCTGGTCTTGGAAGATACGAAAGACGTCTTTCCGTGAAACGAATTTCAGATTCGACGTATCAATGAAGTGGGAAGGTATTTCATTATTGATATACTCTTTGAAGGCATCGACGACGGGACCAGTCAGCGGCTGTTCGTGGCCACTATCAGCTGAGGGAAACTTGAAAAAATTCGAATCTGATTTCTAACCGGTGGCTTCAACAACTCGTTTTTCCTCTTATTCTGAAAGATTCTCCTGAGCAATCGTATCCTGTTCGCGGCGGAGTACATGTTGGAGGGTGGATATCGGGTTCGTAGCGACTTGCCCGGATGGTAGACGTCGACTCGGAGTGCGAACGACATTCCTGGTAGAACTAGACCCTGTGCCCTAAGGTACAGGCCTGGGACTCGATTAATCCAGGCATATGCAACGTTTGTGATTGACTTCGGGGATGCTCTAGATGTTCTGAGATAGTACTTGTTTCAGCCTGAGCGTGTGCTCGGCACGGAAATTGACATGAATTGCGGCACGTGTTGGAGACGCGTCCCACAGAACCTCGGCAAAGCTACGTGTTTGTACACCGTTTGTATATCGCACGAATGCCGCGCCTCGCCGAGCTCAGCTGCGTTCATTTCATCTGTACAGCAAGTATCGACCAGGCCAGCTTGCGTCCCAGCCGGTGAGTTGCAGAACTGGACGACAGGCTTCTTGAACCTGGATACGATCTGCCTTCCAGCACAAATATCCTGATAATCAGGTTCATGTCCCGGCGACGAGATAGTATGCCATATTTCACGGTCTCTCGGCTGAATTTTTGAGCGTGGACACGCGCCGAGGCTGATACCTAGCCAAGGGATTACTCTGGAAGCTTTCTATCCGCTACTTGATCTGCTCTTCCGTAAAGTTTGCAATCTCGTCTTGAAAAATGCGAAAGACGTCCCACCACGGGATGAATTGCAGCCTCGATGTATCAATCAAACAGGCAGGTATCTCGTTGATAATATATCCCCTGAAGGTTTCAGCAATAAAACAGTCGGCTGGACGCCATCGATTCATCACCGTCAGCCGAGGATCTAATAACCTGTGTTTTATTCATCACGGTGGCCACTCTTCCTTTTTTATTCCTGAAGCTCCTCGGAATCATAATGCCCCTGGAAAAGTGCCCGTTCATCTCAAGCAAGATACTTAGTTCCATACCTGTTCTACAGGTAATGTGGGAGGATCTCCTCAGGAGGTGCTGCTAACGGTGGTTGAACGCTGAACGCTGAACGTTGAATGTTGAGTGTTCGGATGGAGGCCGCGATCCTGCCTGGACGCGGGACGTAAGCACAGCGTTTACGATTTCGGAGTTATGGATAGTCTGTATCCAAACCTATACGGCATGCTTATCATTACTTGATTGGTGCTGCCAACGCGTATTCCTGACATTCTGTGCAGTGCACCTTGTGGGGCCCGTGAAGTGTTCTCTCAGCACCAAGACTATGGTATACTGTGAGTCCGTGACCGTGGCAGTCATACAAGGCCGGCACTCGTATCATAGTCGAGCGTCGGCAATGCGAAAACGGCAGTGGCACGCAAGGCAAAGGTTGCTTCTTGAAGTTACCGCTACACATGTTTGGAAGTTGGTTGAATTCTGATTATCAAACTCAGACGTCGTGATCTATACGTCCTTGGCCGCGTAAACCGCACACGCTTTCGATACAGATCAAGCCGTCATGGAGCCCCCTGTCATACCCGACCCTCAGTATCAGAATGCCGTTTTCACGTCAAGAGTCTGTGCCACGCAAGGTTCGATTGCGCTGACATCGGAGTTATTAATTGGTGCTTACCATGATCCAAAGATCTTGTGCTTCGTACATTCCAGAGAACCGAATTCGACCGAATAACAACAAGAGACGGATCCACACCGGGATACCATCCGACGATCCGATTCAATTCCGCCCCATTTCGCAGTGTTATGGAGGGGAATCGTTGGAATGGTTCTCCATTTATGCGATTCCCGTCACGGAGCTACTAGTAAAAACGGGGTAAGGTAAATAATCGGAACATATTGCATTCGTAGGGCGCAAGCAAGGCACAAACAAGTCTCGAAAGTACTTATACCTGGCGTGGTCATGAAGAACGGTAACAACGTCTAGCGACAATGAATTTGTATGCCCAATCTCGTTATCAGGATGCAGACACTAATCCACGATATATCTATTCTAGATCTGCTTCCCCACGTTCAGGGTCTACAAATACCACCACCAAACATGCGCCAATCGCCGAACAGCGGGGAGAGGTGAGATCGAACGGTCCTGAACTTGAATCCCTCCAGCGACTGAGTATTTTCTCCGTAGCACAATGCGTGTCTCTCCGCTCCAAATATCGTCGTCTACGGTGAAACCGGTGCTGGCAAGTCGTCCATCATCAACCTCATTGCTGGACAGAAAATTGCCCACACCTCCAGTGATGCTCTCGGATGTACGTTCGACCATCAACGGTACATCGTCCCGTTGGACGGGATGTCGTGCGCCCTCTGGGACACCACGGGATTGGATGAAGGAACTAAGGGGACGGTACCTGCCACGCTAGCAGAAAGCAATCTGAGAGAGTTGATGCGAGGACTGTCACATTCCGAGGGCATCCACCTCATCATCTATTGCATCCCTGCGACTCGACTCACTAAGGCCCTCAAGCGAAACTACGACCTATTCTACGTCACGGTCTTTCGAAAGAAGGTACCTGTCGCGTTGGTCGTGACTGGCCTAGAACACCAGCAAGGCGAGATGGAGACGTGGTGGAATGAGAACGAGGCAGTTCTCCGGCGGTATGGGATGCGGTTCGACGCACATGCATGCGTAACGACACTCGATGTGGAGGATCATGTCATACAGCAACGACGCTCCGATTCACAGAGGCTTCTACGCGAGCTGGTGGTTAGGTACTCCAGACTACCAGCCTGGAAAGCCGACCCGGCGTTTATATCCCGGGTCTTGCCTGTCTTCCGCACTGTCTTCCGCAGGACGTCTTCTACGGGGAAACCGGGAAGTACTGCAGCCATACGGAAGGTGATTGTCTGTGACATGGCCGAGGACGCCCCCATCGAGTTCTCGCCGGGAATTACTGCTGTATGGGAGAGGTTCACAGCTAGAATAGGCGATGGGCAGTACGAATTTGTCCGGATGAATAAGCACGCCCTGCAGATGCCCACTAGAACGTTGGAGGACATTGAAGGTATAGATGCAGGCCTGCTCGTCCTCTACACCTCTACACTCTTCAGTCCTCACATCCCGCAAACGGATATTGACGCGTTGAGGATGTTCTATGACATTGCTGATGGAGCGATGCATCCCGTGATCGTCGTACTGCGGGGCTGCGATGATGATGAAGTTGCCTGGACGTGCTGGGCTGATGTCGCCTCGCGTCACAGTAACATCCAGGCACATTTTGTCTCCCTCCCCAGCATGGTGGATGGCAAGTCAGAAACGCAGGCAAACTTGGGTGAGATGATCGAACGGTTGTGTATCGAGCACGTCGAGGTCGAAATACCCATATTTAACAGAAAATACGCAGCTGGAAAGCGATTGCTCGCAGCATTGGTGAAGCGGTCACTTCATAGGTAAACTGCGCGCATCTCGGAGACGCGATAGGGTCAATGCGAAGACACTCAACGACGCAATCCGAGTCCCAATCCCTGAGCCTTGGGTAGGTCACGTAGTCACTACTAGGGTAGTGGTTTTCTTTTTCTTCATACTGTAGGTGTAACCCGTTGTCAAACCTTACTACCTATATGAGTGCAAGGTGAACAAACTGCTAAGTGATCTACAACCGCCTTCGGATAGTGTGAACTTCAGAGGTTCCAAAATGTCTCAGAGGTTCGAGTTGCTGCCGTGCTGACGTAAGCTGCGTTATACACACCTTCAATGCAATACGTCATTTGGGTTTTGATTTTGAATCCCTCGCCGCTTCCTCCCGCGATGACCAACATCTTGCGAGATCATCCTTCCCCATCGTTATCTGCAGTGTTGCAAAACGTCGCCCGAGCACTGAAGCCTACCTGCAGAATGCCGCGTGCCTGTGACCATGATGCAACATGCCACTGGTGTTCTGAATCTCTCGCAGCCGTTTCCCGCTCTATTCATCACCTTGCAAGACGTTCTTTCCTTTTTGTTCCCTCTGCCATATCCAGCTTATGTCAAGGTATCGCCCCATCGCTGCCAATCCGCAGAACAGAGCGATATCTTGGAGTATGTCCGCCGTTCCTGCATGTTTTGCAATATTTTTGCGACATCTTATTCTGTAAGATCGCCCTTTCCCAACGACGTATTAGTCTGAGTCTCGTCTACATGCTTTTCTCATCACAAAATGGTATATCCCCCTTTGCATCAGACAGCTGCCACAATTCAAGTGGATAAAATGGGCCGTAAATCGTATGAGCGTGCGCTGCCGATAGCTCTGTGCAGGACAAAACTCAAGTTGAGATTGACGTTGGTGGAATGTACATGTAAGTGAAATCGCAACATTAGACTAGGGATACGATCTACATATCCCATTCGCTCAGGGAACTTCTGGCAAACTACTGCGTCAAACACCATCAACCCCTCGTGATTATGTCCGCCAATTTCTGCGCCTCCTCACGAGGAAGCCCACAACCTGTTTCGAGCCTCCGAACTACAGCTCTCCTCCTGAAAAACGTTCTGTTCGTAAAAAGTGACCGGAGCTTCTGGACAAAGATGGTGAGCCAATCCCGTATGTCCTGGGTGTAAGACGGGTTGTGATTGTCAAGGGCATCGTGGAACAGCTTCTGGAGAGCCTTCTGCGACTGATCCCGTTTCTCCGTGTACAACGCCACGTTGGCCGGGAGGGCGGTGATACACGCATGTGCGACAGCGGAGACTCCATACTTCTTGAAGGTCTTTTCGTTTCTCTCCCACCAATCCTCCATGACGT
>JBBPQP010000080.1:0-54765 GCA_038092555.1 Boletus subgraveolens
CGGGGGCTAAGCGGGTTACGCACAGCATGATATGCGAAACGAGCAAAGGCCCAGGCTGCTAACGTTTTTTGTAGCGCGGCTCCGAGTCACCTTTTCTTCCAGACACTGTCCCCTTCATTCGCAACCGCTGAACTTCCCAGCGTGATCGTCTCTATCTGGAATGCGCTCCTACAGCATTGGCGACTTTCTCAAGAAATTTCGAAGCACAAGGCAGAAAACGTCCACTCGCGGCGCGTTAGACGATCACTCGACCAATACAGGCATCACTGTTGTGTCGGGACAAGTGCCTGCTTACAGCTCGGTCCCACTAACCTCCACGCCCACTGGTCCTCAAGAGTCAGTCGTCAGTTCGACCATTTATCGTAACGCCTCTGATGCCGCCCAAACGTTTTTACCTCCGGTACAAGCGGTCGTAAACATGCTACCCGTTGCCTGCGGTATCATCAAGGGTGTGATCGGGGGAATATTAACTACTCTTCAACTCATAGATGTAATTCGACGTTGTTTCCGAGCAAGTCGAACTCTGATGTTGAAACCTTGCCATCGTAGAAATATATCCAGAACAAGGGCGACTTGGAGACGCTCGCTCTCCGATTGCACCTACTTTTCCACCACATAGACAATGCACCGGTCGCTCGGACTGCCTTTGAAGAAAGCATGAGACGACGGTTGCTCAGGTATGTTACTATTGAAAAGCGTGGATCGAATAATAACACTTCATTATCAGTGCGCTGCAAACGGCGAAATCACAACTGGGAAGAATGGAAAGACGTATCAAGGCTGCTCCCTTTCTCGCGCAAGAAATAACCGGATGTATCACTACCATCAACAATCATCTCTTCGACTATATGGTGATGGCACAATCTCCATATGGAGGTATTTATTCTTGACCCGTTTCTTCGTCCTGTTTAGGTCTTCTCCCAAATGGAACTCCAGAATGACGTTTTCGAAATCAAAACGAATGTCGCCGAGTTCCACTTCAGACAAATACAACTTATCGAGAACTCTATGTCCACAGGGGGTGCGGGACAGCTGCCAGCAGCCGTCTCGCGTGGCCATGCAATACTCGTCGATGCAACAGGACGGGAACATACCATGCTCCTTGATCAGTGCCAGTACCTGGATGTACGCTCCCACCACATGAACATATAATATAACGAAGCTTAACATATGGTTTTAGCAACTCAATGCCATGCTCCATGTCATCCTCTTTCAGTGCAGACCAGACGAAGCCGAAGCCCAAAGGTGGTACATCAAAAGGAAACAATACGATTTCGTGATTTACGACGGGACTGACTCAAATGTGATCCAACTAACTAGAGAAAGTGATATTTGGTCAAACTTGGAGCTAGGGGCGAGAATCGTTATGAGGGTCATTACAGAAGAAATCGCCAATCGGATGACCGCAACATATGAGTGCCTTTGCGGAACATCGAATACTGTCAATGTGAACACTGGTAGTTACGCGGCTGCGCTACGGCGTGGTTGCACCATCACATGGTTAGTTTTCCTCTTCTACTTCCTGATAGGGCCTACAATGAGCTGAAAGTCGACACTGCGAGCGACGGTTCCAAACCACATTCACACCGAAATCGCGAAGTGTGGCCGACAATGACAATAGTCAGCAAGGGGCTGGTACTACACCGGAGGGAGAAGCAAAGTACCTCATTCGCAATTTTCTAGCGAAACGAGTAGTGCGTATGAAATCAGGCCTACAATGATCTGCAGTGGCATGTATTAACCTCTACGACACAATCCTTCCCCCTCAGTTTTTGCCGGTGCGTGTGCTACACATCCAGAAATTCGCCGAGGGCTGACCGTATTTTACCGGCAGGGTGTGCGTGCTCTTGTACATCCGGCTGTTTTCCATTTATTGACCCCCGGCGTCGCTTCCTTCCTTCAGAGTGTGCGTATTGTTGCGAATCTGGATCTTCACCATTTATTGACCTTTGTCATACTCTGGTTCCCTTCCAGATTGTGCGTGTTCTTGCACATCCAACTATCCCCGAAGAACTAACCCTCGCTGTGCTGTGTTCTTCTTTAAGACTGTACGTGTTCTCGTGTATGCAGCTGGTTCCCAAGGACTAACGCACCTTACCTTGTTTCCCACCCCTAGGCAGTGCGTGTCCTTGCATACCCAGCTATTTACCAAGAACCGACCCTCCTGCGCTATTACTCACCTGCAGGCTGTGAGTGTTGTTGCCTATCAGGCTGTCGGTAAGAGTTGACCCACCCTGTATCGTGTACTGCTTCCAGGCTGTGCGTGTTCTCGTGTATCCAGCTTTTTGCCGAGATCTGAACTTTTCTGTGCTGTTTCCTGCCTCCAGAATGTGGGTGTCTTGGATACCCGACGGTTCGCTAAATGCTGATATTCCTTGTGCTGCGTTCCACCTCTAGATTGTGCGTGTTTTCGTGTATCCGGCTGGCCACCATTCATCCCTATGTTGTGTTCTACCTCTAGCTTGTGCGTGTTCTCGTGCATCCACCTATTCGTCAAGGTTTGATCCACCCTGTGCTATATCCTGCTTGTAGCATGTGTGTTTTCTTGTGTATCCAGCTATTTGCCCAAGTCTGACCCCTTTCGTGTTGTTTTCTGCGTCCAGAAAGTGGGTCTTGTTACATATCCCGCTGTTCTTCAGGAGCTGACCCTCCCTGTACCCTATTACACGTGCAGGCAGTACGTGTCCTCGCTTGTCCAGTTATTTCCCAAGGGATGACCTTTTCACTACTGCTTCCCACCTCCAGCTCGTGCGTGTTCTTGTGGATCCAGCTGTTCAACATAGTCTGACCCTATCCGCATTTTTCGCGCATCCAGGAAGTATGTGTTCTTTCATACTAGCTGGTCGCCAAGGGTTGACCCTCGTCGTTCTGTGTTCCATTTCCAGGTTCAAGTTGTTGTGGGTGTTCTTGCGCATCCGGGTATCTGCGACAGACTAATCCTCCGCATGCTACTTCCCACTTCCAGCGTGTGCGTGTTCTTGCATATCCAGCCGTTCACCATGTGCTGAACACAGTGCTGCTTCCCGTCTTTAGCGTGTGCGTGTTCTCACACGTCCAGCGCTTTTACTTTCTCATGTTGTTCTGTTGCAACATTCCGTAGCGAGCGGCTCAGCTGAATGTCAGTCAAAGGAGACTTCCTGTGTTGTCAAATTCCATGATACAGGCCCGGAATATGTGCGTGCATCTCATGTCGACCATAGTGATGCATGCTGAGATTTGCGCCATCAGCAACTTGAGTGGGCAGCAGGCCTCAAATGATGATTCCAGGGTGAACAATTCATTCTGATGCACCAAAAAGCATACAGCAAGTATCAGGGAATAGGCAAGTAACCGGCCTGTCCAACGCTGGACTGCGATCTCGATTCTCCAGTACTTACAGACACAAAACTAGGTTCGCTATTGTACGCATGCACCATGTCCTGATGACTTGCCATGTACTGTGCTGTACATTCGATATAGGTGTGACGCTTGTGGGGTTTCTGATGGTCATGACGCGTCACGCCATCGTAACGATTCGAATGTTTACGATGCGCTGCGAAATGACGCAAATGAGTCGGTTCACAGATCGAGTTCATTCTGTCTGTTGTACATATACACCTACCGATGGGGTCGACGCATTCATACGAGCGATACGAAGGATACACAGTTCCGTTGTCAGGCTATCACGAGTCACAGGGAGTATCCAAACTTGGCGTATAACACCACGTCTGGCTGCGGGGTTCAATGTTCAACGTTCAAAGACATCCCTGCATACAGCACTACGCACCACGCACCCTGGGCAACTCGGACCTAATCTATTCGATTTATCATTGCGTTATGCGGACGACGATCCCTTCCCCCTCCTTTTCGTCTTTCTTATGACATGGTAGAACTCTGGCGGGTGATCAATATGGATGACGCAAAATGACCATCCCAACCCATCCAGTGACTCGGGCTACGACATCCTTTGTCAACTTTAAGCTTAAGCCTCGTCGCGAAACGTGTCTTGTAAATTACATACGATCGAGTCTACACAGGATGCGTGGCCACGCTCTATCACGATTCAAATTTCAGACCATCGGGAGCGTCCAAACCCGGCTTCTATACGACCTCCACGAAGGGGGGTCCGTGCACTGCTGCACGGCGCACGGTGCCGCAGACGATCTCGAAAATAAAAGTGGGGGAAAATGAAAAACGAAAATATTCTATTACATTTTTGCGTGAAAAAATCAAATATCACAACAGAGTGGGGTGGATGACGTCAAGGATAAAGCCGCTCATACCCGCGACACGAGCATGATCGGGCACGGGTCGATCCCAGAGGGACTTGGCGTGTGTGGTTGCGACTGGGACTGGGACTGGGACTGGGACTGGCCGTCTTGGCATTGAGATAGAGCTTGGGAGTGAGATAGGGATGGACATTGCGAGCGTGCTTGGGATGGTGGATTTATTCCAAAACCACCCACGGAACTCGCGACGATGTTTGGACAGGCATACTGTCCCACCCACGGAGAGGGTAGGGGTTGAGGACAAGGTGCGTCAGTCCCAAATCTGGTCAACGTCAAGGAGAGACGTACCTCGTCCCTCTCAATCAACTCTCGTAGGAGGAGACGCGAGTTGAGGCTAAGGGATAGTAGGATCAGTGTTCAATCGGAGCTACAACAGAGGGAGACGATGGTACTCACACACTTAAGAATGAATTGAGGTAACCTGGGCGAGACATTCGTCAATACTTCGTTAGAGCGAGAAGAGGCGGGGGAACTGACAATGGCTCATGAGAATATAGGGTACAAGGAACGCGCCGTTCGATGGACAGACGAGGAACTGAAGCGGGCCATTAGCGCGATCAACAAAACTTCAAAGGGGACCATACCAGCACGAGAAAGACGGTCACATCGATGCTAGCGGGAAACATCTGGTCAGAGTCTCCCAATGCAACGATGAGAAAAGGTACCTTGTCAGTAAACCAACGTTAACGACCAAGAAAGTCAGCCTCGTGATAAGACCGCCTAACCTAAAGCAACCAGTCGGTGCTACTCTGCCTCTCCAAGAATAAAACTAAAACTTACCGCCCAATCCCTGTCCTCGACTTGTGAAACAAGTACGCTTGCGAGCCAGCGATGAGAAGATCACAAGCCATTGAAGCGAGATAAAAGATTAATGCGGAGAGCTAAGCCAACGTGTCCGAGCGTGAAGTGAAACGATTCTGTGAGTCGGTGTATGGGTTGGGATGAGACGCGACTGACGTTGCTTCCACGCGTGCTCTCCCATTGCGGGGTTCTGACACTATAGGCAATATCTCGGTCAACCGCAGACAAGGGGATAGGATGTCGCCAACGCACGTCTCTGCCAACATAGCTTCATCGTTATCATGAGTACGGATACGCGCTCGACGTCGTACGAGGCATACCTCCACCAAAACCTAGACGAGTTTCATTTGAATCCGCCAGAACAAGTTGGATAGGACTGACCTAGCGCAATAAACGCCAACACGATCTAGAAGCCCGTGATATTAAACATGCGGAGCATCCGATCGTGTGCCACTTACGATCGGATAAGTCAATAGTCGGTTACAAAAACTCACTAGAGCGCTAGGTGAGATCAAACCCTGTGAGGCTCGATTGTTCGGCGCGGGACTCACATCTCCAAATACGATGTGCATATGTCCTAATGGGGTGGCGAATGACGTCAAGATCATGCCGGAAGAAAAAAGGGAGTGCATTTCACTTACAGTTGCACTCCAAATGCGATCACAGACTGGCCCGCACCAAAATCGATGTCATACAGAAATGGGATTGAAAGAAAGTACTTACAGAAACGCCCATGGACGCCTAGAGGCAAGATCCTTGACCGTCAGAAAAGAGACGCGCCGGGATAGGCGCATACACGCACCTCGAATGAGCTGTGTCAAGTCGTGATGTGAATCCGTAAACCACAGGCACGGGAAAAATCTTACGACGTGACATAACCCGACATGACGATATCCCCAGCCCAGACGATAGTATATTGGTATATTGACACGGAAACAAGCACCATCTGAGCAGTGCCAAGAGTACTAGCAACGCGATGAGTGCCTCTACGAGGGAATTTCTCGAGCAGTGATCTACCTCAGGAATGCAACCTGGTGGTGTGCGATAAGTTTGAGAAACATGTGGGGGAAGGGGCCACTGACCAGGATCTTTGTATGGTAGCTGTCTTTGGGGAACGAGTGAAAATAATACCATGTTTGTGCCAACGTGAAGCCATACAACCTATCGCGGGTCAAATGTCATGTGAGCACCAAGCAAAGCGGGACGTACAAACTACAGAGAATGACACCTGGTGCATGTTAGCGCTACCACTTTCATGCGAGCAACGACCTACCGAGAAAATGAGATGCAATCAGAGGGACGATATGAGACATGTCAGTGGGAGGGAGGGAAGGGAGGCGAGGGAAGGAAAAAGAGAGAGAAAGGTGTTAAAGGCGGGGAGATGAGCGGCGGGGCATGGTCGTATTGGTTGGCGATTCAACGTGCCGCGCTCTACGGAGTTGCTTCGAGGACGATGATCGAAGAATCAACAATAACCACCTCAGATCTCTCTGCAAAAACGTGTCCCCCCCAACCGAAGATCGAGTACCAAGCTCACGATGGATACCGGATTTCGTCAACATATTTGTCTACCACCTCATGCTGTATCACAAATGTCCCCAGTAGTGAAAAAGCCGCCGCGTATAGGACGACCGTCGGGAGGATGCAATAGAAAGAAGTCTCACACCGTGGGTGAATCATTCGCCGCGTCCGATCTAGTTAGGCATCTCCTTGTCCATCTCTGCTCTCTACAGATCCACCCGTCTACCGAATACTTTTGACGACGCGCTCAGCCATCTCAGTCGACAGCCCCAGGTAATTTGCAGGCTCGCACAACCGCAACAATTCGTCCCTCCCTATCCCGGTAGAGACCACCCTCTCGTCCCCACACAGAAGATCAAGCAACGGCACATCTTCCTTTACACTCCTGCGGCAGAGATCGTACACGACGTCATGCGCGACCTGCCGTCCCATCCTGTCTGCGAGGGCCATCATCACCGCCTCGGAGGCAATCCCACCGTTCGTGAGGTCCAAATTCTTCTTCATCACTCCGGGGTGCACTTCCAAGCCAGCCACAAGATCAGCCGTGTGTTTTAGCGTGGCACACGTCAACTTGGATATCTCTGGTAACGCAATCCATTCAATCTCCCACGGTCCCGTCGAGCGTTCGTGGTCTGCTACCATTGCCTCGTACAGCGCGCTGCAGTGAGAGCGCACGCTGGCAGCCATGGCAGTAATATAAGCACACGAGATGGGGTTGCGCTTTTGTGGCATAGTCGAGGATGATCCACGTTGGTCATAGAAGGGCTCAGACAGTTCGGCCACTTCAGTTTGCATGAGAAGTTTGACGTCCGTCGCGAACTTGGCACACGTCCCAGTCAAGAGTGCAAAGAACCCACCGACTTCAGCAATACGATCGCGTTCTGTGTGCCAGGCGATCTCGGGAACTGAGAGCCCGAAACACTTTGCGAGTGCTTCCTGGCATGGCAGCGCTTTGTCGGCAGGGAGCGAGGCGAGTGTACCAGCTGCACCCCCGAACTCGAGTACGAGGACCCGTGGCTTGAGTTGCTCGAGACGCTGTTGGTGTCGTTGGAAGGTGGCGAGAAGGCGGGCAAGTTTGAAGCCCAGCGTCATAGGAACAGCCTGTTGGAGGTTGCTACGAGCAGCCATGGGTGTGGCAGCATAGCGCGATGCGAGCACACCAAGGCACACAACGATCTCCCGAAGCGACGCGGAGACGATCTCGAGTGTCGACGCCAGTTGAAGGACAGTTGCAGTATCTGTCACGTCCTGTTCCAAACCCGCAGTCAATCCTAGCCATATATTCCTGTCACCCGATGGTTGGAAGAGTCACCTGAGTCGTGGCGCCGTAATGAGCCCACTCTCCGAGACCCGGCTGTCTGATATTGACTCGACGGACGATCTGCTGGACTAGACCCAAAACTGGGTACCCGATCCTCTCGGTGGCTCGCTTTAGCTCTCCGAAATCAATATTGTCGACATCTGCGCAAAATGCACAAATCTCAACGGCAGCGTCGCTGGGAATGATGTTAAGATCGCCTTGCACGCGAGCGAGACAACCTTCAAAACGAAGATAGTTGGCGGTGCGTGTTCGGTCTGACCAAATGGAGGTGACATCCGAGGTAGAGAAGATGTTTTCAAAGATATTCGGGCAAGACATGTTCGAGGCTTGTTTACACCTCGGACAGGATTCCCACGTTTCAAATTTATGTAATCGCAGCAGCGCTCGTCCCGGGGATTCCGGGTTCACAGCACGATCGTAAATATGATATTTTCGCTGTGCTCTAGCACAACTGTGCCTGCTATACATTCGGACTCAGGCACATCCCAGTACTCGAGCGGGGACTCATGAATCATGGAGCAAGCAGTATTCTGTGATATCACACAACATTGGCACAGGTATCTAGGGATTAGCAAGGGTCGGCATAGAGTCAAATGAGCAGAAATGAGAGGCGTTGAGGACAATTGGAAGCATAAGAGAGATGGAAACAGCGTCTGATATCATATGAGATGAGGCGGCAAGGGCGACGCAACGAACAGCGCACGCAGCGACCCAAAACGAGTCGATACGACCTTGCCACTAGCAGCTAGCTCTAGACACAGTACGACATCAAGAACACTACAAGCGCAGGATGGTTAACGTACCTGAGCTATCCCAACCACCCTGCAAAGCACCATAAGCAACATATCAAGGCCATAAGCACATCACGTCCTCGTGGAAAGTTCACGATGTGAACTAGAAGAATCAGTGGAACCAAACGAGAAAATGTACATACCAAGTTGTACGGTCACGTCAAGCCCATAATGAGCAATCGGTCATATTGTATATGAAGTATAGATGCTGGGGAACCATCCCAACAGCGCGACGGACGAGCACAATGCCGCAGAGATTGAGGAACTGAGATTGCCTGCACCAAGCACCGCGAGCAGCGATTTACCATATATGGATCAGACGCCGGTCGGACGCAACACAGACTCATCCCTACCAAGTGGATTATAGTTGATTACATAACAACCATTCGACCGTGCCCGTTTGCACTACCGTGGGAAGTCGGAGATTCTATTCTCAATTGTATTTTGCGGCCCTCAAAATATTGGAATTCCCGGTGTGACCCCTCCACAGCATTCCAAAGTGTCCCACCAGGGGTATATAAGACCGTCTGCGTCCAGGCAACATTCTCTAGTTGCGACGCATCGGACGCGATGAGTGAGCACTCTCCTCGACTTTCTATTTATCACTCTCAACTCATGATTGACTTGCTGCCCGTTTACAGGTAAAGCTCGACTCTGGATTCTTCTTGACAACGAGCTGATGCTTGTTTCAGCTGGCCTTGATCGCTCGCTCGCCAACTTTTTCAAAGATCTCCAAGAGGATGGCGGCACTGCTCAACACATTCCTGTCGTGCTTTCTCACAATAATTGCCAGTTCTACCGGTTGGAAAATCCAGTGTCCACCCTCAAGGATGACGAAGAGGTCAAGCGGGACTGCCTAGAGACGAGTAACAGGGTGCTCGTCGCCCCAAGAAGAATGAAGGTTCACGAGCTCGCCGAGATGTTTGACGCCGACTATGTTTATTTAGTCATTGATTTTCCTAACCGTAAGTATCGCCTACTTTTAGCCTCCGAGTGGTTTGTGCTGCTAACCGTGTCGCTCCCTCAGTATTTGAGAAGTCGAACGAGGCAATCGGGAAGTTGAGAGAGGAACATGCCACATTGTTCAAATGTCTACAAGTAACGGTCGAATCCCTGGGTTACTGGCGTCAAGGTGACGTGGGGAGGAATTTGCAAGGTGGGATCCTCACGGACAGCAACGAGCGTTTGCCCCCTGCATTCAGGGAACTTCAGGAAGCTCTGGCGACGAAACGCGTCTATCAGGCATGGAACTTGAGTTGTTTGATATCCTCCAGATTCTGATGCAAAATCGTTCTAGGCGGTCCATGAGCAGGAACGAGATTTCCACAATGCGCATATCTACCAGACGCATTTTGACCGTATCTTTGCGCCACCCGAAACTGGGCCACACACTGTGCTCAATGATCGAGAATTTGCGGCGTTCTATAACGTTTTGCGATGCTACGATGAGGACGTGCACATGCTCGCCCGCGAGAGCTCGTCGGCTCTCAAGGCCGGCAATTTCACTGTGCACTTTATTCAGCCCCCGTTCTTCTCTGGGAACGGCAGTTCTCGCGGGTTCAAGTACCAGCCGTAGGTACAGATTTATTTTCATATTTCTATATGACGAACAATTTTGCAGGGAGAAGAGCTGGGATTTTCCTATTTTTGTGGACGCTGCATTGGCACCGAATGTCTGGTGGAAATTTACCCCCAGGAGCGACTGGATGGTCAATTCACCTGCTCACAAGATTCCATTCGTCGTCTCCGAAGTGATATCGCAGAAGCAGGAGTACGACCGCTCCCGGATGCTTGTTCAGGCGATCGCTATTGCCCGTGCCGGAAATTTTCTTCTGCAATCTACCTCCACGCGAGTCTTTTTCGTAGTGGCCATTTATGTCAATGCCGCGATGGTGGCATCGAGGTATATTGTAATGCAAACCGGCCGTGGCAATGCGGACCATATGGATGAGATCTACCACAATATGGCAGTCAGTGATTACGATGTTTTTATATTGAGCTACTCACGGAAACACACAGGTTTGCATTCATAAAAAAGACTTCGACCTCACCAAGAACGAGGAAGAGGTAGATTTCCTGCGCGAGATGTACAATCTGGCAACACAGATCGCCGAGTTGTCCCGCGACTTGGACGAGCTCAAGAAAGGTAGCCTGACAGATATCAAGAATGTCGCGGCAAAAGTCATGTCGCTCAGCTCGAAATATTCGAAAACAAAGACGTCTGGTAGTACTGCCATGGGCTCTATTGCGGACGGACGCGAAGGGCCCAGCGGGCCACAAGACGAAGATGATCTGGGCGTTTTTGAGGCCGAGGATATCCAAAACGTTTTGCACCAGATGAATTACAAGATCGGATTCATCCCATGGGGGGTGCGGATTCTGGTCTTCAGCGATATTCGGACTAACGCATCTGCCCTAGCATCCTCACCTTGCCGTGATCGTGAGCAAGACTAGTGAGGAGCACGGATACCTCAAGTTCGTGGAACGAGAGAGGGAGGTCAACGTACTAAAATACCTCACGGAGATCGAGTCCCCGTCAAACCATACCATCTCCGATGTTCGATTCTGGCCTGTTCAAGGAGGCACTGTAATATCAATGCCTGTCGCTGGCGGTTGGCTGACGTCACTGGATAACCCTGGCGAAAAATTGTGGTCTGTCGCTCTGCAGCTCTTCGAAGCAGTCGCATTCATGCACGAGCATCATGTCGCCCATATGGATCTCAAACCACAGAACGTCATCATTCCTTCAGCTGGCGGACGTCTATCCATCATCGACTTTAGTGTGTCCATTCGTGTCCGTGCACCAGATGTCAAGTACACTGGGGTTATCGGCACGGAAGACTACATGGCTCCGGAAGTTCGCGAAGGACAGTACAAGCCGATGCTCGCTGATTTGTGGAGTTGCGGAAGAACATTGGAAGAATTGTGCTCATGCTGTGGTTCCTCGGCGGAGCGGACGACGCTTCTCGAGATAACCAGAAGACTTATGAGCCGGGACCCGGAAGTACGCCCGGATATGTCTACCGTTCTGGACTGGGTGGCCTCCTCACATCGAGGAAAGGACAAAGCTGCGTCTCCTACATTGGGGTGAGTCGACTATGGGGCTCTACATCATATGCTCAGAGGTGTTTGCTATGGAGGGCCGATTGCACATTTACTCGGCGCGTAACTATACAATGAACGCGCCACTATTTACGGGTGAGCGCGCATAGTTGAGGAGTCGAGCTGAGAGCCCATCAGGAAATCTATAAGTTCCTACTAGGTACTTGGACTCTCTACTTACTTTTGGCACTTATAACCACCGAGCTCGTCACAATCCAGTCACCCTCAGGCATAAGCTGTGGCGCCTACATGGACTCCTACATGTCTTTTGCAGGTGGTTACCTCGTCAACCCGAACGCGACCGTCGAATGCGCATACTGTCCGTTTCAAACGACGGACGATTGGATGGAGGCGAGATTTAACGTGTCATATGAACATAAGTCGAGGGATTTGGGTGTCGTTGTCGGGTTTGCTGGTTTCAATGTGCGTTCCTTTTTTTTCGTTGTCTCTTGTGTCCCGTGCGGTGGGACTGGGACCGAGACTGACGGGTGAAGGTGTGACGACAGGTCTTGTTCATGTTTGCGGGCATGTACCTTTTCCGGATATGCCAGGGCATGAACATGAACATGGCACATGGTGCAGGGTCCCACTTCGCGTGTCTCAGCTCGTTTGCAAAAGAACCAAGTAAAATTGTAAAGGACAGTTGTCCAGACCGTTTGATGACGTGGTGTGCGTATCGCATGCGTCTCCTTGGCTTAGATTCCGCCGACGACCCGAGAGTTGAAATGTGTTCTTGTTCTGTTACAGTACGACTCTTCTGACCGTGGTCGTTTAGTCACTTTGTTCGCTACAACGTTGCAAGGTGATTGAAGGTGACGTTGCTTAATGTGAAATCTAATCCCAGAACCTAGTTTCCACAGCTCTCATTAAGGCAACTAAGGTAAGAACAACCTCCGATTCAAAACCTGCGGAACGGGAAACATGACACAAGCACCATAACCCAGATCCACCTCAATTACAAAGCAGAGGCAAATATGCAATTAGTTCGTGATGGGTTGAGCGCATTTTGCTGCAGAAGTGCCCTCCTGTACGCATCTCAGATAATCTCGTTGCGAGAGCTGGTAGGCTCGACTACTCACAATATCATAGCAGCAGAGCTTGGTATAGCCTGAATCACACTTCCCATCAGACGCGATAGTCTTACAGTCTGATCCCTGCCAACCAGTAGGGGCCTAGGCGCAGAACTGTCAACATGGCTCAAACAGCAAATGGTAATACGACTTACATTCCCGGCTGACTTGCAGCATACCGTCGAGCAGGTGGCATCGTTGGCAGCGGCAACGGCGCCAACCATAGCGAACAGTGCAATGAAGATGGAAGTAGGACGAACGAACATGTTTAAGACGAGGTGGGGATTATTATTGATCAGAGTGGACCCTTTTATATGTTCTCGGCGGGTCCCCGGGAACTCGAGTCCCGTCGACCCGCAGCTTTTGTTACATAAGTATGCAATGGGTTGGTGCAACGAGGAGGCGCTTACTATTTTTTTTTTCGTAAATCCCTAAGCTGTATTTACGACATAGTTGGCCAGTTTTACCCATTCAACACATCCGACGGGTCGGCCCACCCCAAAAAGCCGAGAGGTCTGGCTGCAGCGACATCCCACCAACCTTCAGCATTTGAACATGAAAGTCAGTATACCGAGGAGGAAGGAAGAAAGACTTCACATCTGTTTCACCGGATTGCATTCAGTTTGATGGGCCTCCAGTTCAACGTGCAATATCATGACTACATCATTTAGCCGGGCATGCGCAGTTGTTTACATAGTAGGACTGGATCTAAACCACTCGGTTTGCTACGGAACTAAAAGTGGGTGATTCACTCATTCACTGGACTAGCCAGTTTTGTCACTGGAAATGACTCTCGGCGTTGTAATATTTTCCATTCGAGAGTCGAGAACCCTACTTTTTACGCTGCGATGATCGCCAAGTTTCACCGTCGAACTTCATGATGGAGTTCCAGGCAAGTAGTACATGGCGCTGAAAGACGGCTCGGTGGTATTTTCATGTTGCCACAAGATACTCGGGTATACCTTGTTTATAACGAGATTTGTTCATATGCATCATTGATCACCGGTCACGCCGATTCGTAAAATAGTTCGCCCAGAATAAGGGTATCGTCAATGATTTGAAAGGACGATTTGACGTCGGGCTTTAGTCCAGATGAGCTGTTCTCCAATGGGGTGTTCGTCAAGGTGTGTTTGACTAGTGCATGCGCTAGCGCATAGTAACCCTTGGGCCTTAAAGCTTGATCTCTGACTCAGATCTTCGGAGCCTTCCACTTCGTGGCGCTTAATCAGTGGGTGACGATTGTTGATGGGTCAGACCCTTGCTCCTTTAGAGGGAAAGCTTTAAAATTATCGAGGTCATTGATAACGTCAAATGTAACCTCACTGTCCAGCCGGACCGGCTCTCTCGTGTAAATAGAACATTTAATTAAGGATCCAAACGATATATCACAACAGTCTAGTCGGTCATCAATGAAAGACATATGATGAAGCAAGAAACCAACATATCAGCCAGGTTAGATATCGTTGACGCGCAAAAACAAGATGGTATGATCCATGTCAGGCGTTGAGTAAGAAAATAAAGATAACTTGGACAGCCAATCGTCATCCACATCTTTCCCGCGATGCAATCCATTGTCGATGGCGCTGCCAACTACTCGCTTCCATGCGCACGAGCGTCTTGAGGTCGTCCATGTCGAACGGTAACAGTGGATCAGCCTGCAAAGCCCCAACGACGTACGATCTAAACCCCAGTATCAGAACACGAGTCACAGTCACATGCGTAAATGGGCACAACGGCGCATCCAAGCACGCGGGCACGGGGTATAGGAATGAGGGGCGGGGAGAGGGACTCACATCACCGTGCTCTCTTTGAGCGGTTCGATTCTGGCGCCTGTCCGGAGTTTCATGCACATTTGGTCGAGTGGCATCTTGTCCAAGTGCCAGAGCTTGTACGCACGGAGCTGTTGTGGTCGTGGGGGTTCAGGTATACAGTAGTCGGGCACGGCCGGCCTCGGAGGTGCGTCGAGGCGTTGTGGAAGCACCGGAACTGATCCCTCGTTTAGTTTGGGTGCACGAGGGTTGACTTTACGTGAATACGTCGATAGGTCGAGGGTCTTGCCAGCCTGGGCGGCGATCGCCTGCAGTCTGTCATACACCATGAGTGCGCAGTGACAATCGTTAGCCGCGTCTGGGTAGTGTCCAAAGAGGAAACAATGAGAATGACATTGGAAATAGGGATGACGAGCCCCGGCCTTACATTCGACCATCCTGTGCGAGAGATCGGCCTCCCAGTTTGAGGTGCGTACTTTGCCCTTGAGAAGCGTCTTGCCAAGGTACATGGCGACCATCTTGGCGAGGCTGACGATCTCCCGATTGTAGACAGAACTGAACTTGTCATCGGCCTTGGTGGCAAAGGCACCGAGCTCCACGAGGCCCTTGGCTCGAATTCCAAAATCTCGAAAGAGTTTTTCCCCGTCGTCTGATAAACGTGGACTGTGAGAAAGGGCCCCGTTAGCTTGTCACGAGACTTACTGAGGATGTTGGCACCTGTTTTAACGATGTCTGCAGATTCGATGACCTCCTATCCGTGTGTCAAGGCTCAAAGAAGACATCAAAAAAGCACGCAAAGACTGACCAACACTTTCCTGGGAAACCCTGTCACAAACACATTTAGCTTGGAATGAGCCAAGCGGCACAGCAATCAGAAAGCATACTTTTCATACTACTAACTTGAATGAGCAGAATTGTGTGGTGGTCACATAGCTGTACTAGGGCTGTCCGTCTCTCTTGTGCACCGGGATGCCACATGACTCGCCATTCAAGGTCGAAACCCAGAGGACTGTGGAAACTCAGCGCGGAACGCCAGATACGGAGCAGCAATGGACGCCTCACCTTTTCAAGGTCTGTACGAGACTCTCTGCCTCGCTTTCGGACTTGGTGTACACCACAGCCGGAACGTCTTTGTATTCCAGGAAGGAATACACGGGAAGCGACAATTCTCCTTCACTGGTCTTGCTCCCAGAACTGTGTTGTGTCGACGAACTCGACGGTGTGTCCTTCTTAAGTGGTATGGGTTGATGTGACTTGACGAATTGGCGTTTCATTTGAAATTGAACCTGTTCATGATGATAGCCGTCTGGTGGAGCCTTGTTCGGCAGCTCACTGGACGAAAAGGGTTCAGTTTCTCTCCTCTTTTCGAGGATGAGGTACTCAACTGAACAGGGACCGTAGGATGGGGTCTGATTTGACGTGTTTCCTTTGCATTGTTCATGGAAAAAATTGGGTGATTCGCGTGGTGACTTCGTTCAGTCAACTCCCGTGGAAGCATCCCCGAAGGTGTTCGGCGTGAATCAAGAGCGCGTTTCGTCGTTTCTTGACCCGTCAACTGGGTTTCAGATACTGCAACCTTTGTTGAAAAGTCTTTCAAGAAGAACGGGTGAATTCTGTATATGTATGATGTTTGGTTGATAAGGTACGGGCGAAGCATGCTCATCATACCACGTACTCTTTGGAACTCGGCTTCTCGGAACCAGCAGTGCTTGTTGGTGGTGTTTGTTTGACCGGCTTTGTGGGCGCATTGATACAGTCGCCGTCAAAAATTTCAATAGACCACTCAGAGCCGTCGTCGGTCGCTACCGTCCTCATTCCGCGAGGATACGCGTGGCTCGTATATGTTTTCCAAGATGACACGTATTTTCATTGTTCAACGTCCCCGCAAACACGAACGTTTTGGTTGTCACGTGATCGCGTTTGCGTGCGAGGTCCTATCTAGAGGGAAAATTTGGTCATTCCAAGGGGTAATTTTCCTATCCCCTGGGGGAATTTAACTCAGTGGGTGCTAAGCTGGTGCGTTTGACGAATTCACGTTGTAAGCCGCAGGTACACATACCCACCATACGCACTGATCGGACGTTTGTCCAACTTGAGCTCGAGTCGTGGTTAGGTGTACTTTTTTCCTTGAAATCTGATGCTCTGCAACCGGAGATCAATGAGTTGCATACACGCAGAGATAATCGATTAATGGGTGTCTTGAGTGTTTTGTCAGTATCCGAGATGTGACTTGAGCAGCGAAACCGACTCCCCAACGAGCCCCAATTGGCGAGCTCGCAAGGGAGGAATTGCGTACATCCACTAGACGAATCCGATGGCGTGACATCCGATGGTACCGCGCGTGAAGAGTATGAGAGGACTCAGGACATGTCATCCAGTATACAATCACACTATCATCCATGTAGCATGTACTGTATAGAATCGTGACGGGCACGCCTCCTTCCCGCAAGTACCGTCACGACCGCGAGCAGGGGCTGGACTGAACTCAGGGTGGGGGTTGTGATCATCAGTTAGCTGTCAACATGTTTGTCGTGCCCCAGTAGCTTCACGATCCAACACCTACGCTACACAAATGATCGCACACAGGCTTCCCTCAATGAACGACACTGCCAGCTCAAGCGCGTACTCCTTACTTATGCTCAGGCTGATCGTGAGCGTTCGTATCTGCTTCGTAGCAAGCGTACCTAAGATCGAGAGCCTTAAGAAGAGCATGATGCATAAATCTGTTATCTCCATCAGTCATCATTTGGATATCGCACTAGTTCAGGAACGAGGGATTTTACGACCGTCAATGTGACTGATTTCAGAATCCGTCGCCTCGCGGATGTTGTCCTACTCAGTGTGTTGACCCCCGGCAAGGATACGATATTGTGCCTGTCATCATCATGCTGATTATCATGATAAGGGGGTTGCCTGTGAGTAGCGAGTGCTTCTTCCGGTTATGCAGGTTCCATTATAACGTGACTTGGGGCACCAGTTGCCAGGATAAAAGCTCACAGCCTTGTAGCCACCTCGATTGTGGCGGACGGTGTCGTCTTCTATGAGTAATATCCGACCGTCACATGGACACGGTGTTTGACCTTACTCGGTTTGGAAAGCATTCGAAGTAAAGCTGGCTCTCCATTTTCCCAATGTATATCCGGTGATGCGCTCAAGCACTCAACGCTAATCGGGTGCGCGCGTAGTCCTCGTGAATGCGGGATTTCCGCTGTAAAATTTCGTCTCAATGGCAGCTATTTTTTGAGTCTTACCAACCAGAGTCACGATACATACCCGATTCTGTTGGCCTCTGGTCCAGTGCCTTTAGGCTGCGTACGCGCTGATTGCGCCGCGATCGTATGCGCTGCGCTTCCCAGGAAACGGAGATGAACCCATGCTCTAGTTGGGGGAGCCTATCGAGCATCGACCAGGCTAGTGCAAAGCCACGTAAGGTATACTATTCGCTCCTGTTTTGTTGTCGGAGTCCCAATACGATTTCTAGAAAAGCCCAACATGAGCGAAAATGTTACCAAACATCAATGCCATCACATGACGGTCGATTGATAGTAACGTACTAGTTTTTACATAAAGCGTTGTTCTTGATCATTATCTCGTTCGTCGCCGCGCGTGTCGTGGTACATTCAACTCTGTCCTCGGAATGGTTGAACCTTGAGACCCCATACGAGGACCAATGGAGCGACCCGATTTGGCAGGCGGTGAAGGTTCGAGGGACCAGTTTGGACCGGGGTGTATTGATAATAAGTTATTCCGGAGCTACGCCGACGGCTTTAGTGGGCCTTCTGATGCCGTCACACCGAACACCGAACCGTGGCATTTTTCACGTCGAGTCTAAGGACTGGTTCTTCTGCGTTCACACCGCTGGTCATTTCCACTAGTTTAACAAGCGGCTAGATCGGGATCACAGATAATAGTGAAGTCAAAATATGGTGGGATGGGATCTCTTCTCTGGCTACCGCGGACGGTCTCTCTCCCCGTGGCGACCCTGTCAATGGCAGAAAAAGCTCCGATCGATATCTTTGCCACGGTGTTTAAATCCTTCTTGCTTTCTTCATTGAAGAACCCCTCAGTCAGTGACGTCCTACTCGTGTTGTGCGTACTGTGACAACTGTCTGATGGCGCACACCGATGTATCCAACACGCCTACGTCTCTCCATCAAGACAATACCGCTCCGGTGCACTTTTCTGGCGAAAACGAAGACAGGCGGTATCACCCGCATGCAGATGAAAATCGCCCTGATCACGAAAATGAACAGCTGTCAGCCCGTTCTTATACCCTGTCCATGATAAAACACTTCTTCGCTTCTTTTTTTGTCCCGGTGGGTGCGAAGGAAACATCTGTAGATTCTAGCTTGCTGGCGTCGCCCTCGGAAACAACGCCACTGCTTGTCGTTTCGATACCTCGAACTGAAGGACTGGTCGACCACGAATCACATGGGAGTGATACCTCCTTGTCAGTCCTCTGGAATGAAGTAAAAACCCTCGTCAGATATGCTCTCCCTGTGTTTGGGTTCGTATATTCTGCTTCTGCTTCTCGGCGTACATCTTCATTGAAGCAAATGTTGATAGTACGCACGTGTTTGAGCATAGTATTATCATGTCCTCAGTGATTTCCATCGGCCACATATCCACCATTGCGCTCGCTGCCGTTTCGATCGGCTTCATGACGGCCAATGTCACTGGACTCAGTATCATCCAGGGGATGGCCAGTGCCTTGGACACCGTCCTACCGAGCGCGTGGACTTCTGATCAACCACAACTTGTCGGGCTGTGGACTCAACGCATGGGTGTGTGTGAATGCTATCCAACGAGCAACGATGCTTAAATCTGAAAACAGTTGTTCTACAACTTCTCGTATTGATTGTGAGTTTGGTGTGCTAGCTAAGAGTCTCATGGTCATCACAATTCCATCAGCCCATCTATATGATTTGGTTCAACGGTGAGGCGATCCTTCTGGCGTTGAGGCAAGACCCGGAGGTCGCGAGATACGCTGGCATATTTCTGAAGTGGTCTTCGTTGAGTCTTCCGGCGTACTCCTTCAATTGCATTTCTCGGTGAGTCCTGTGTCTCTTCACTGTGTGTTATGTATGCTGACGACCCCACTCAGCCGATATTTCCAAGCCCAGGGTAAGAGCGATACTTTGTTGTGCCGTATAACATCCTCAGCTCACCATCCAGGGTTGTTTGATGTGCCTGCACGCATCATTGTCTGTGTTGCACCTATAAACATCCTTCTGAGTTATCTCCTGGGTGGGTCACTCTGTAGTAGGTGGTGCAATGATGGAACCTGATGGAATGTTTAGTATGGGGGCCTGATTCGATCCGCCTTGGGTTTATTGGGGCACCAATTGCCACTTCCATCTCGTATAATTTGATTTCTGTCATATCCGTTATCTATGGCGTGCTCTTCGTGGAACGGACGGCCTGGCATCCCATCTCGTCACGGTGCTTGACCTCGTTGGGTTCATTAGCAAGGTTGTCCGTGGGCGGTGTCGGTATGTACTTATCTTTGATATCTATCTTGCCATCACTGATTTACTCACCCCTGAGCACAGGTCAAGTCGCAACGGAGTGGTGGTCCTGGGAACTCGTTGGACGTACGTAGCATTTCTCTTTACCACCGTCAGAAGGACTCATCGCAATTGCTCTTAGTTGCCGCGAGCTTGTAAGTGGTAACGACTGCAGGCGTCCGCGATTGAGTTAATCTTTGCAGCCTCGGACCCATTCCATTGGCAACACAATCTGTGCTGATATCCACAGTCTCGTGCACCTTTCAGGCCCCATTCGCTGTGGGAATTGCGACCTCTGTTCGGTTGGTTGACATATTTCTTGTGGCTTATTGGCACATCTGACACTTTCTAGTATTGGTAATCTTCTCGGGGAGAAGAACGCGAATCGCGCCGGTGTTGCCGCGAATGCTGCCCTACTTCTTTCCGTCTGCATTGCGTTATTTTTAAGGTCCGCATCTTCTTTTGTTTATCTCCTGTATAATGACGGTCGTTGTACAAAAGTGGCGTCCTTCTGACCTTCCGAGCGACGTGGGGATACATGTTCAATAGTGATCCAGGTATGGCTTAATGACTTGGGCTCCCGCGGCGCAGTGTCACTCATCGGATTTACCTCCCCAAGTCGTTGCGACGCTCGTAGCTTCCGTGCTCCCCGTTTTGGCACTCGTACAAATATTTGACGACTGTGGGGCTGTAATTTCTGGCATCTTGCGTGCACGAGGCAAACAAGTGCGTGTCAAACCTTGACATTTCTTGTTTCCCAGCTCACTAAAGAAACGCTTAGACGTTAGGTGCCATCATCAATATTAGGTAAGCTTGGCTGCATCTGTCTGAACCTTCCAACAAGTATTGACTGATGACATTGGACAAGTGCATACTATTGCCTCGGTTTCCCGATCGGTTTTTGGTTGACGTTTGGACGACACTGGGGTCTCTTTGGGCTATGGTGGGGTTTGACCATCGCGATGGCTTGGGTTACAATAATCGGCACATATCTCTGCGTGTCGACGGACTGGCAAAAGGAGGTGGACAAAGTGATGGCGCGCTTGGCGATCGACAAGGCTTATGAACAGATGCGGAGGGATGCAGAATATGCTCCTGCAGATGGATATGATCGTTCGTGATGCGACGGTTGCATGAAATGAATGAATATCAAGAAGGTGATACGTTCTTTGTTCAGATATAGATGTTCTTCTTTTGCCTATTGTTCCGATGATGAATGCGAAACGACGTGATGTTTTAATGTCGGTCTTAAAGAATCGAGACGGGAGCGCGTATTTGTTTGGGGCGTTTAGACAGTTTCCCGCGAACAATTTTAAAGGGCATCGACATTTTTACCGAATCACTACACTGAAAAGCTCGAGGAAGGAGGGGGCAGATCGGCGAAAGATGCAGACAACTCAGCTTATCAGCGTCCCGAATCGGGCAAGTTATTACACGGTCGTCCACTGGCCGTAGCAGGCACTTCGGAAGTCGAGCTGGTTTCTTTGATGCTTGGCCGTCGGAAATTTTCCGGTGGCTTCAGTATCGCTAGCCTTGCGCTTAGACTTTGAGCTCTTTTTCTTCGGACTGCCAGACTGCCAGTGGAATGGGAGCCTGGAGTAGTACAAGGAGCCATTGCGATAAGACCTGAAATGATTGACAGTAGCAAAAAAACAAGGTCGAACATTTCAGATTGCCTTTGGACGCACCGCGTCGCCAACTTGAATAACATCATCGATAATCTGAGGTTTGAGGAGTCGCCAGACAGGCCGTGATCATAAGCAAGGAGTACATAATACAAGTCACAGTACTTAAGTATATTCCATGGGAGTTATCCTCGTGCATGTGGTCGCAGACAAGTCCAAAAAAGGACTTTCTTTCAGCTCATCACTGTGGGAATTTATGTAATCCCCGCAGCCTCCGAGGTTTTCACGGATTTCACCAGACCGTCTATCGACAGTTCGCTTCATAGACGGGCTGGTCACTAGACTATCAGCCCAGCCCAATATTCCGGGTTGCCGGTTCGCGGAAAGGCAATGATTTAATCCGATATATTTACAATTCACCTGCTTGCTTGTCTGGCATCGTACCCGATACGGAAAGATGAGCGCGTTCAGTTCGGATGAATCACTATTCGGGTCTCGTTATGTCCGAAAGTTTCGTCTATTTGTTTCGTTTTCTCTTAACCTTGCAGTGGTGTCCAGGTGTGAAACGTTACTGCTGAATGGCACGTCCCTCTGGTTCTCCTTCATCTCTTCCTCATGACTATGCCATCTAGGCTCATTTTGCAGGCAAGCGCGATGCCTGTCCGACTGCCACTGCGTCGCAGGGAGACGACGATCTTCCCGACACCGGGAGTGAACGATTCACATCCCGTCCATCCGCCCAGTCCATGCGAGCTGAACTTTCCAGTTCTTTTCGTGTTGCCCCACCTGCAAATATCACACTGTCTGTAGATTCTGACCTGCAGAAGCCATCTTCCGAATCGACCCCTTTGCTTGCTTCGCCAATTCCTCGCATCGATGAATCCGTTGAACGTGAGCCGAGCGGGCGTAATGATACCATGGCGGTCGTCTGGGAAGAGGCCAAAGTACTGAGCAAGTATGCATTACCTGTGTTTGGGTTCGTGTCCTCTGTTTCTCGGCATGCATTTTTGCTCGAGCAGATATTGCAGCACACTGGTATTTGAGCACAGTATCCTCGTGACTTCAGTGATTTCCATCGGTCATATTTCTACCATCGCTCTCGCTGCCGCTACGCTTGGTTACATGACCGCAAACGTTTCTGGACTAAGTATCATTCAAGGCATGGCGAGTACCTTGGATACTGTCTTGCCGAGCGCGTGGACTTCGGGTCAGCCACAACTCGTCGGATTGTGGACTCAACGCATGGGTAAGTACAGTGTTATTAATATTAAACGCCTAACAAAGCTTAACTCTAACGTCAGTTGTTCTCCAACTCATACTATTGATCGTGAGTGTTTGCGTTCGGCGTGATCGCCAGGTGGACCATATTCATCACATGCCGTTAGCCCATTTGTGTGATTTGGTTCAATGGCGAGGTCATCCTCTTGGCACTAAAACAAGATCCTGAGATTGCGAGGTGGGCTGGTATATATTTGAAGTGGGCCACTTTATGTCTCCCAGCATATGCCTTCAATTGTATTTCTCGGTGAGCATTGACGCTGCCAATTTTGTATCTTTCTAACGACCACATTCAGCCGGTATTTCCAAGCCCAGGGTAGGATTGAAACTTGGTGATCTTGTGTAATCATGTTAATATCGTCTTCAAGGATTGTTTGATGTGCCAGCACGTATCATTATCTGTGTTGCGCCAATCAATGTACTTTTGCATTATCTCCTTGGTGAGCCATTCCGCAGTAGGTGATGCTGTAAGGAACTTATGGGAGGTTTAGTATGGGGACCTGATTCGATTCGCCTTGGGTTCATTGGAGCACCGATTGCGATATCGATCTCATACAATTTGATATCCATCGCATCTATCGCCTATGGCGTGTTTTTTGTAAACAATACAGCCTGGCATCCTATCTCCACACGGTGCTTGACTTCCTTAGGTCCATTGGCCTGGTTGTGCTTAGGGAGTGTTGGTGAGCAACTACATACCTCACGACTATTTCTTTCATTTAATTCCAAGCATAGGTCAATTTTCCGCAGATTGGTGGTCATGGGAGCTCGTTGGACGTACGTAACATATCTATGTCTCACTTTAATCAAATGAACTCACCGTAATCCCCTCATAGTCGCTGCTAGCTTGTGAGTTCTCGGTCACTGGTGATTGCGTCGCAAATCCACTGAGACATGGTCTTCAGCCTGGGACCCGTATCGTTGGCGACACAATCGATCCTCCTGACCACAACTTCTTGCGCCTTCCAAGCACCCTGTGCTTTGGGAATTGCGACCTCTGTTCGGTAGCTTATTCAATTTTCTTTTCCCGCAACCCACCAGCATAACTGCCTTGTGCGCAGAATTGGCAACCTCCTCGGGAAGAAGAAAGCAAAGCAGGCGAGTGTGACCGCGCGTATTGGGCTATTGCTCGCCCTCGCACTCGCCCTTGTCATTGGGTCTGCATCTTCTTCTTTGGAGTTCCAACGTGTTGATGGTTGCTTTTTCAGTGGCATTCTGTTAACCTTCCGCAAGACATGGGGATATTTTTTCAACAGTGACCCGGGTATGTAGTGCATAATTCGGGCGGTATTTGTGGGATTGACCAACACGATCTGCTTCATTCAGAGGTTGTGGCTCTCGTAGCTGCCGTTTTCCCTTTGGTAGCGCTCGTACACATCCCTGATGACTGTGTTGCTGTGGTCGCTGGAATCTTGCGCGCGCGAGGGAAACAGGTATGATTTACGTTCTTCGGCAGCCGACGTATGCCGAGCTAATCAACTGCAGGCCTTGGGTGCGATGCTCAACATTGCGTGAGCTAGACACTCTGAATATTTGAAGTGATTCACTCATGGCACTCATGTAGTGCATACTATCTCCTTGGCTGCCCTTTCGGGCTGTGGTTGACCTTTAAGCTGGAGCTCGGCCTCTATGGACTCTGGTGGGGTCTCAACTTTGCGCTGACGATTGCTGCGGCAGTCGGTATTTATCTCTGCCTATCGACGGACTGGCAGAAAGAAGTGGAAAAAGTGATGGCTCGTCTGGAGCGTGACAAAACTTTCCAACACTCGGCGGCGACAGACGAAGAATATGCCCAATAGTGTTGTGGTACATGCCACGGTGTTGAAAATATTAGCGTGGCGTGCGCCATTGTTGTTTAACACCACATTTTATCCCCCTTTCCTTTGTTATACTCCACGTTCTCCCGACATTTCGTTTACCCATCAGATTTTTTTCTTCCTGTACTAGCTAGAAACCACCACGGCGCACCGTGGAAACATTCAGGATCAAAGCGTGTTTGTATGCGGGCAATCTCGAGAATAGGTTACAGGATGTAGATGTCCTCTACTTCAAGTTGTAGTATGTTTCCGAAGAATGTATGACGCAGGATGATCGATCGATCGCTGATTGGCAAAACATGACGCAATCGGGCCAGATGCTTATACTAGCAATCGTGCATCATGGGAAAGTCTGCGGTACCCTCACAGGCTCGCACTATGCGTGGAACTAGTCGGTGTTCAAGCTCTCCTGCCGGATGATAACGTCAAATGAAAAACCGTTTGGCGATCGCTTGCCGATCATTGTCATGATGGTGGGATTCTAGTTTCTGATGCTGCGTGTCATGTACATAACTGTGTTTCCGGCGGGCCAGTCATGGCTGGAATCATCGAGGGATAGCGGATGCGTATACATACACGGCTGGGGTTGACTGCGGGTTTAGAACAGGACATGACACTGCAAGTGCAACTGTCCTTCAGCTGGCGTCGACACTCAGCGAGATCGTATCCGCGTCTCTTCGGGAGCCTTGGTACACTCGCAAACCGCCATGCATGCCACCACACCCATGGCCGCTCGTAGTATTAGCAACCTCCAGCAGGCCGTCCCTATGACATGGGCTTCAGACTTGCCGCCTTCTCCCCACGTTCCATTAGCAACGTCTCGAGCAACTCAAGCCACGGGTCTTCGTGCTCGGGTTTGGAAGTGCAGCTGGTACACTCGCCTCGCTCCCTGCCGACGTAGCGCTGCCATGCCAGGAAGCACTCGCAAAGTGTCTCGGGCTCTCAGTTCCCGAGATCGCTTGGCACACAGAACACGATCGTATTGCTGAAGTCGGTGGCGCATCCGGGCTGGAACTCGGACCACGTTCACCCTTGCAATCGAACTGCCCGATGGTGAGCATTTCCCCCCGTCTGATGCAAGAGAGCGATCAAAGTTCCACCATCACATATTGTTTAGGAAGGTAATCCAACTATTGATGACATGCTTCAAAGTTTACCTAAAGCCCTGCTTTCAAAGGTATATAGAATAAGAAAATAAGAAATCATGTTTTGAATTGTCGGCCCTGGGGGAGATATAGGTGAAAGTCATACCATGAAACGGTCTAGAGAAATATCATCCTACGGTTTCACTTGCACTTTGCGGACGAGCGCCTGAGACTGGCCAATGACCAGCTCATGCCCTTGCGTATCCGGAAGATGTACATGCCCGCAAACATGGACAAGACCTATCATCACACCCACACCCGTCAGTCACGGTCCAGCCCATCACACTGCTCAAAGCGATGCGATAGAAAACGAAACGTACGTTGAAACCAGCGAACCCGAGAATGATACCTAAATCCCTCCACCGATGTCCATACGACACGCTGAATTTCAACTGCATCCACGCGTCTGTCGTCTCGAAGGGGCAAAACGCACACTCGGTGGTCGCATTCGGATTGGTGAGGTAACCGCCTGCGAAGGAGATGTAGGGATCCATGTAGGCGCCGCAGCTCACGCCTGAGGGCGGATTGATGGTGACGAATTCGATTGGCGCGCAGGTGATTAATTGGTTGCCGATGACTGGGAGGTGGGAGATGACATTGGTGCGCCGTTCACGGAGTGGATGGAATGGAGGGGCTCACCTTGACCCAAAATACCCTCGACCGCATAGGTAAAGGGGGAAAGGTAGTACATCCACTGCCACCTCCCTAATTGAGAATACGTTTGTAGAACGCCGGCACTGTGATGTTGCCACCCAACCATCAGTCCAACTGAGACACGTCATGCCAAAACTGAACAAAGCGTACAAGATGGTGGTGACTGTGAACAAGGCACTGCCCAGTGCGGCTGCAATGGTCGCGTTAGGAGAAATCACCGCAATGGCCTGCATGAAGGTGGTGTAGTAAACCGGAAACGCGACGCAGAAAAAGAGGTACGAAAAACCGGCGCGAGAGGAATCGAAGCCAGAGGCCCAGTACCAGCAGAAAAAGAGCAAGGATGAACCAAGTATGTTCCACGGGAGTTCGATCAAAATCTGGGACACAAGAAACCCAGACAAGGTGAACATCCTCGACGGACGCTCCCGAACTTCGTACACGGTTCGGCTCTCGATAAACTTGCCCTGCAAATGCAGTGTGATTGGTTTACAGACTGCTGCCGACAAGAAGACCGACTGCATTCAAGGAACGTTAGCCAATTTCTCGTGTTTGCAATGATACATGAAGGGCACGCACAAAGAGTTTATCTTGACAACCCTGCAGAGAATTTGTCGCTCCAAAGAATGTGAACCCTATAAGGAGCCCGGCGACAACGAAGACGATCAGTTTCGAATAGATGTACACCGGGTTTCGCCAGTAACACACGTGGCCACGGTGGGTGAGTAACGCGAGTTGCTTAATCCAAGAGCTCGCAAACTCGGAATGTGTCCTGGTGCTCATGACAGGATGAGATCGTCCTTCTTCGTGAATGCGTTCGATCTCGAGGTCCAGCTTCGTCGCCTCTGGGGAATCATTCCAGATCTGGTTCCAGTCGGTCGTACATTTTGCTGTGGCCCCAGCTCCAATGACGTCTAGCATGTACTCGGCCCTGAGTAGTGCACACAGCATATTCAGCTAGCGGTACGCCACCAAGGATGACAACACTCACGGGTTTGCCTCGGCAGCACAGCGAGGGGCGCCGTTCCTTTCGAAATACTCAATCATCGTCATAGACTTCTCACCGATATCGCCAAAGTAGACTGTTTGTCCACCTTTGCGGAGCAACAGCAATCTATCAAAGAGCTGGAAGAGTTCGCCCGAGGGCTGATGAATTCTATGCGCACCCCCTCGTCAGCAACTGCAACCAGCGCAACGCTCATGAGCAGGACTCACGAGCAAAGGACAGCCTGCCCGTTGTTAGCAAGCTCGCGAAGGAACATCACGATAGCCCATGCAGACTGTGAGTCGAGACCAGACGTGGGTTCGTCCAGGAAAAGCAGCAGTTTCGGCTAAGTCACTCCCTCGTCAGCCAAACGCGACATGGGTGCAGGTGTTTGAAAGTCTCGCCTTGGCAGCAAGCTCGACACCAATGGTAGTACGTTTCCTGTGCTCAACACCGAGCGAACCGACGATGGCATCTGCGTAAGCCTCCAAACCACACATTTTCAGACATTTGTCAACGCTATCCACGAGCGGCGGGGTATCAGAGGTAGGATGTATGCGGATATCCATCAGGACATACTAGGCTTCTTTCTCAGCCATCGGAATGGATGCGGGCTGTCGAAGCCTCGCCGAGAACAGAAGGGCCTCACGAACGGTTGACTCTGGAATGTGAGTGTCCATCTGTTGAACGTATCCCGTCTGGGCCCGGAAGTCTGAGGGGAGCGGATGTCCGTTCACCGAGCAGTCACCGTGCACAACGCCGACCGAGGTGCGCTGAGCTAGGACATTCAGTAATATCGTCTGTCGGGACATGCGCACAGTCAACCCCGATACCAGCGACACTTTGAATCCCTACCTTGCCCGCGCCAGACTCCCCCATCAATGCTGTCAATCTTCCAGGAGCGACATAGCCAGAGACATCGTCGAGCAGCTTACGGATTTCCCCTCCAGAAACGGGTACCTCGTACTGGATATTCTTCCATGAAAAAATGTCGGCTTGCTCTGGTTTCTCTGATTTGAGATTGGCTACAACATAGTTGTTGGCGGTGTCCAGCTCCCTTCGTTTCCCACGGAGATCGCCTGTTGCAACCGATTCTTCATCCATAGCCTGGTGGACGGGGATGCGACCGTTCCCTTCCCTGTAGAGCGTCACTGTGGTATCCTGCGCGGTCCGCTTGTTGCACTGGGCAAAGAAGAGGAAGGTCCCAAGCAGGCCGAAACCGAATATCCATAAAATCCCCAGGTTCTGCATGACACTCAATCGTCAGTCGACATCACATACGCGAGATCGCAACAACGACCACACACCTTCCAGAGGTTCGAATATGAGTAGCCAAAAGACGCAAGCGCATAGGCATCCCCGGGCACAGTCGCCATACCAGGTTGCGATCCGATGGTGGTACATACTTGGTTTGCGAGCGTGGCATTCTCATACCCAGGTCCTGATGGCACAAGTGTCGTACACGTTCCGTTGACAGTGTGGAATTCGTTGACAACCAAGGACTCGAACGCGTAACGGAGAGGCTGTTGTAATGCGGCATAAACACTGTTTGGAACAAAAGGCATGTACACGCACGTACATTGAGGTAGGTGATCCAGCGCAACACCATGACAATGTTCCCCTTTGGGATAGCATAACCAGTGTACAGAACCAGAATTAAGAGCATCATTCCGGCTAGCGAGAAAGCGGTCGATTCACTCGTGGAGAAAGCTGCAACACTCCTGTAGCAAGTCTTTATCACGAGCGTCACAGTAAAGGTGAACAAGAGGAACGTGCTATAAGGGTTGTGAGCTAGGGTTATATTATAAGAAAGAGAAGATAAGATAACACACACAGAAATTGTTCCGCCGTTTTTTGCAGGCCAACCAAAAAGTAGAGAATGAGTGCCATTCCGACGATGGAAATCAAGGTAATTGGAATGTCGACGACGGTGTAAGCTAGACTCTCGATAAAAGGGTAATACAAAGCTCCTTTTTGATGACGAAGGACGATTAGGCGCTGGGGGAAGAGACCAGGGATTTCAGCCAGGGACAACGTGGAACCACAGAACAAGGCGCTGTAGGAAAGAAAATTCAGTGTGCTTGCATCCGAGTTTCACAGAATATTCATACAAGTAGAGCAAACCATCCCGCGAAAAGTATGTACTCGTGTTGCTGGCAAGTTGGAGGAACACGGTCCCGATGAAAATAGCCTGGAATATCTGTGATCTGTAATTGTTCATGACAGATCAGTCTCCAACGAACGGGCAGAATTAACACGAGATGAAACACGAACCCCACTTGGACAGCTTGCGTGACCCACTCACCCTTCAATATTTGCCATCGGCGTCGCATCACCGCGCGAATCTGCATGGGTACGGACAGTGTATATGACTGGTTATTAGAAGCATGCTGTGCGTGTTCACTTGTGGCGCTCGTGTCATATGCTCTCTTGAGGTCAAGCTTGTTGACGTAAAGGTTGTAGTACGAATCCATCAATGATCGATTTAACTGGTGGTAGGTGGATGCCTTGAAATGAGCAGCCATCTCGTCTGCCGTGCGGGGTATGACGCCCTGGAATCCAGCATGGGTCCTCCTGCCATTGGGATCGGTTGCTGCATGAGGACGATGAGTACACAAGATATTGAAAGACAATCTCGAGACGTACACGCCACCAAGAAATCTGGGGTTGTTTGCCTATTCTGCGGTTCGTACCCCATGTCCGTGAAGTACCGTTTCGCCTCTTTCGCAGGCCCAAAGTATGCCATTTTCCCTTCGTAAATGAGGCACACCTTGTCAAAGAGGTCAAAGAGCTGCTCTCCAGCTTGATACACAGAAGCGATGGTCGTGATCTTGGCCGTATCGGTCGCGACGCGAAGTGCTCGGATGAACTCCAGCGCCGTGGACGAATCCAAACCACGTGTTGAACTAGGTGCATCCAAGTCGTAAACTCTGTTTTGCGGTGAAAAACGAAACAGTACGCACTTGTCCCAACAAACGAGCTTGCCCCGTGCGGACATGGCCTCTGCAATCGACACCCTCTTCTTCTCACCACCAGAAATTCCTCTGAGAGATGCATCGCCAACGACAGTATCCCTGGCATGTTCGAGTCCGAAGATGCGCAGCAGCGTTTCTGTCGTATGCATGGCATGTGCCGTTCTCGACTGGTTGTCCGCTCGGCGGCTTGGAGTCCTCATCTTAGAAGCAAACTCCAACGTTTCTCTGACTTTGAGCGTCGGGAAGTGGACATCGTCCTCGGGGCAGTATATGACATCACCACGGTACCGTTTTCTGATCTCTTCGGAAGTGAACGAGTCGTAGAAAACATCACCAAGAACATCGTGGTAGTCTACGCGATGGTTGGCGAGCGCCTTTAGGAAGGTACTGCATCCAGAACCCGGACGACCCAACACAACTGTGTGAAGGGGGAGTTTCGTGCGTAAGCTGGGGTGAAAGCAGTGAATGGGGTATACATACGGAGCATCTCGCCTGGAAGCACAACACCCTCGAAACCGGAAATAATGTCGCGAACTGGGGGGTGGCGCAATATATTGATGTACTTGATTATCGACTGGGGGTAGAGTGGGGATGCAAGATTGTGCTGAACGGCTGAACCGACACCCAGTCCCACGACACGTAGGTCTCTAAACATGACCCCCAGTTTCCGCATCTGGACGCCATCTTCGGCAGACCTGTCATAAATGCGATGTTGAACCCGCGGACAGTCGCGACAGGGGGTGGGGTAGACTTACTGTGTGACAATGCCCTTGATCAGCGATTCCATATTTAATATATCATTGGAATGTGCGGTAGATGCATAGCTTGACGGCTGCTTGTCCCGATAGAGGGGTTCTCGTTTCTGATGCTGCGTGTCAAATTCGGATACATGTAACTGTATCACCGACGGGCCAGTCATGGCTCAGATGGAGGGGCAGAAGATTAATGGCAGGTGCGTATAGTTGGAAGAGGAGGAGGGGAGGGAGGGGAGATTGTAGGACATGCAGGAATTAATTGCGATTCGAATAAATAGAAAGTAAAACAGTCGAGTATATCACACCCGCACAAAATCATTAATTAAATATACTCAGAATCCGCCAGTTTACTTACGAATGGCCGCGAGTCGGGAAGGCGATGGTTAGTCCTTCGGCTACTTCCTGAGTAAGAGCCGGGCAAGAAAAACGAAGGGCCAGGTGTACATTACACCGGATCCCAAATGGATTGGCACCCGACTGACCTAAGATATAGGCTCTCCGAGAGACTTTTGGATATGGTGTACTGTGCCAAGTCTGACAAGTGGGAAAAACCCGAGGAAAAACACATCAAATCAGTAACAGACCGTACTGTGAGGGTTAGGGTTCAGTAGAAAACTCGAACCTTCCAAATAGTTTGAGCCATTATCTCGCTGTTAGGAACTGTAAATTACTGAGATAGTGAGATACAGAGTCACCAAAATAACTGCGAAACACGGGTGAAACATTCGAAGCCTGAATATGCCTGAACGAGTCCGAGCCTGCCCGGCCCATAATCTCGGACGGTCCCGGGTTTCTAACAAATATTCAGCAGCTCAGACGCATCTGGCGACGAGGGTAATTACCATCTGTTGCTGTCGATGTTTAGATTTTCGGCTTGGTGTGGCTAGTCTGGGGACCAGACCATCTAAGGAGGGAAGCCGTCGGTAGCGCGTAACCCAACTTTAAATCTAGTCAACGCCATGTCGGCGGGAAGTCAATGGCTGTCAAGCGAACATGCGACATGTTGAAGGGTATGGAATGGAACATTTCGGGTTCGTTTCAAGCCTATTGATCAACGTTCTAAGGCTCCCGGTTATTCCCGAAGTATATAAAGATACTTATCCGATTTGGTACTACGAAAACCCACGTTTTTGCGTTGGGCAATGTTTCAACCATGATCGTGCACAGCCCGCTGCCCGACAATCCAAGGACTAAGACTGACCATGGCTGGGAACTCTTCCTTTGAAAACGTCGTGTATGTCCCTTAAGGACGACAAACCCACTAGTCGCCGCCAAGCCACTTCATCATCCTGCTTGTCCGATCAAATAGGGAGCTCTTTTACAATAGTTTATCAATGTAACGGTAGGGTCTTCACGTGCTGCTAGCGCTGATCTTTACAGATATCAAGGCCCTCCGGGTATATCTGGACCCGAGGACGGTACACAGGTTGGTAGACTGACATAAGCATTGAATTTTACGTTTTTCTTCCAACCCAACATGAATTCAATGATATGTGGATGGAAGATAAGAAACTGTACCGATTCCAAAAAAAAAACTGTCTCATGTCAGTACAAAATGACAAACAACTTCCCACAGGCGAATACAACCCTACAGCACTCTGGTTAAGGTTAGGTTCCAGAAAAGCCAAGCCAAGTTGAACGGGCGTACACTTTTACTTTTACACGCAATTCTTGGATCGTAAACCATGTCCCCTCCGGGTCCCGGAATGAATCAATTCATCGCGCGAGTGTCAAAGAGCAGTAGGACGACGGGTTCCAGAATAGCGTTGTTCTGAGGGAGAAGACAACGCCAATGGGAGTAACTTTGTCGGACGAGGAAGGAATGTGGCCTCGTTGTCCCTGCAAAAGTTGTTATACAGTGCTAAGCGACCCGGTATTATATAAGAAACACTTCTCACCTTTCAATTGCAATATCCACTGGCACAATTGACCAGGGTACTAGGTGACATCCTAGTACTGCCAGCAGGTAAGTAACATATCAATGGCTGACATGATTCTAGCATAGGGAAATTAGTACCTCAGACCCTACTACATGATCGTCCGAATGTGACAACGTCCGCCTGACAGTCCAACTGGACACAGTTTCTGACGTGAAGGCCAGCGTATCTGATTTGCGAACACAATGACCTGATCAGCTGCGGAGAATGCAGGAGATATATGAGGAATGACGGAGATAAGTACGGTGCTCTCTCTATTCGCAAGGGACTTCAGCAGGTCATGCTCTATGTAAAAAGAACGTTTTTGGCTCCCTCGACACGAAAAGATCGCTGAACAGGGCGAAAGGTTCAACTGCATTCTATGCGAGCGCATCTAAGCTGCGTATCTCGTAAACGTTTATTCTCACTAACACGGTTGTTCGACCACTTCCTGTTCTCTTTTAGTCCTCCAATTACTTTCGCTACGTGCAAAGCGAATGGTAACCAATGACTTATCTCTAATCCGCCACTTTCTCTCTCCCTCAACACTGTGCCATTCATGACCGTTTTGCAGGCAAGCGCAATGATCCTCTTGCTATTACACAGGGGAGTCGGAGTCTTCCTGATATCAAGATTGAACGATTGATGCCCGTTTCGTCTGCCCCGTTCATGACAAAGGACTTCTTCACTTCCTCTTCCGTTCCCGGACTTGCAACGAAAACGTCTTTAATATACTAATTTGAAAGCACCACATATTTGAACAAAGCATCACCATGTCATTCATGATTTCCATTGGGCACATCTCCACAATCGCGCTCGCCGCTGCCACAGTTGTGTTCATGATGGCCGATGTTTCCGGGCTCAGTATCATTCAGAATATGGCCAACGCCTTGGACACTCTTCTGTCTAGTGCATGAACTTCTGATCAGCGACAAATTGTCAAACTATGGACTCGACGCATGGTATGTGTGAATACCCCTGAATAAATAACAATGCTCAGCCGAAGATAGTTGTTCTCCAACTTTTCTTACTGATCGTGAGTCTTCGTGTTCACTGTACTAACAAGACATATCATACTTATCACAATATGATTAGCCCATCTATGTTATTTGATTCAACAGGGAGACCCAACTTCTGATATCGAAGCAAGATCCAGAAGTCGCCAAATCCGCAGATATCTATTTGAAGTGGGCATCATTAACTCTCCCATCCTGCTCATTCAATTGCATTTCTTGGTAGGCTTTATCTTTGTTGGCAATGTGTGATACCGACGACTGCATTCAGCTGGTATTTCCAAACCCAGAGGAGTAGTGAAACCTTGTGAGCTCGCGGGCGCACTGACCTCAGTCACCTCACCTTAGCGGATTGTCCGATATGCCTGTACGCATGATTTTCTTTGTTACACCCATCAACGCCCTCTTGGATTATCGATTATCTACTTGGTGAGCGACTTGCCAGCCTGTAGTTGTATGATAGAACCCCGTGCAAAGCCTTAGCATGGGGACCCGATTCCATGCGCCTCGGCTTTATTCGTATTGTAACTTCCATCTCGTACAATCTGATACGACGTTCACCTCGTGGAAAGAACCGCCTGGCATCCCATCTCGACGCGATTATTGACTTCTGTAGGCTATGTTAGCGAGGATGAGCGTGGGTAGTGTTGGTGCGTACCTATGACATACCTTGTCATCATTGGTCCGCTTAGCTCCAAGCCCAGCCCAAATCGCGGCCGAACGATGGTCCTGGGAACTTATTGGACATACGCGACATTTCTATTCCCCACTGTTAAACGGACTCACAGGAAACCATCACAGTCGCTACTAGCCTGTGGGTTCCTAGATGTCGACGGCGCACGAATATGTGATTACGACAAGGTCTCCAGCCTCGGACCCGTTTCGCTGGAAACTTAGTGAATCCTTCTTACCGCAACGTCTTGTAGCATGCAAGCGGCTTATGCACTGGGAATCGCAACTTCCGTTCGGTTAGTCTTTTACCTTTCCCGCGACGGAGGCCATGCTTGATAGTCTTTCATAGAATTGGTAATCTCCTCGGGGAGAAAAACGCGAAGCCCACGTGTGTCCGCGAATACTACCACTCTGCCTTCCATCATACTCGCGTTGTTTTTAAGGTTTACATGTCATTCCTTTGATTTTCTACTTTAAACGGTTGTTTCAAAGTGATGTTTTCATGGCCTTCCGGGAGACGTGGGGATATGTATTTAACAGCGAGACGGGTATGTGGTTCATGGTCTGTACTGAAGCTGCCAGCTACAATGATGTGTTTTCCTTAGAAGCAGTGGCTCTTGTGGCCGCTGTTTTGCCTTCGTACGTCATACAAATGCGTGACGATTACGGAGCGGTAATCTTTGGCATACTATACGTCCGAGGGATAGACTAGTGACCAATCCGTCTATATAGAGGGAAGCCGTCGACAACTTGCCTCTATCGACGGCTTACCTCATTTGACGGATTAGTTACCAGTCTATCCGAGCGAAACAAGTGCGTATTTCACAGCTCATCAACATCCAACATTAGCAATGACTAATCAAATGTATACCATGAGTGCAATCATCAATTTTAGGCAAGCTAGATGTTTGCTAAATATTCTGGATGATCAACTGGTGTCCCTCGAAAGTGCATACTATTGCCTCGGTGCTCACTGAGACACGTATGACGTGCGACGAAACGGTTCATGAATGAACTCGAAGGAACACATGGTTTGCTTTACACGCACCAATATAGTGGCGAGGTGGAGCGTGCAACAGCGCGACATTTCGGTGTCAGCGCGGCGATTTGGGGCTACGATGTAAACAGGGGAGGGTAGATTTCAAATGCGTGCGGCCCAATACAGAACGATGGAATTCTGGAATTGCGGAGTCAGGCGTCGAAGGGGACATTGTACGTCTCGTCTGGCGACCCCAATCCCACGTCCCGACAACTTGGTGGGATCGAGTACGGTGTTTAGCGAATAGCGTCCGCAAGAACGTCCCTCGAGGACGAACCCACAATAGTATCTCGTCCTCCACTCCCCACGCACGTCTACTGTGACCGCGAACCGTTCATCATCGGTCGGACAATCGCGAACGAACGTCACCCGAGATTTTGGCACTGGGTAATAATAAGTAGACGGCATCCTTGAGTCGTGTGAGATCTCCATGGGTACAAGAAGACCCTCTTTCAACGGATGGGAATTATCAACCAACTACGTTGGTGTGTGATCAGGCGACTGCGGCGCAGGCCTGGGTCATGTTTTGAATCATGGACCTTGGCAAGGTGATATTCCGTTGAGCCATTCCCCAGAGGATATGATACAGCTGGATCACCAAAGGGCGGCGCTCTCGGCGCAGTTTCATTCGGGAAAGCTAATAGTCCGTGTGGTGCCTGGGAACTAGCGTCGTCATGACCGCGTGTTCCAGTCTGTGACACGTTGTGAAACAGTTCTCCCGTACGCTCGGGTGTCCCGGGTATGTGCGTGTGTGGACCACAGGCGTCGCAATGACCTTTTCGTAGCTCAATTGGAATTTTGCAAGTCACCGTTGAGTCACCGCGTCTTCTTCCTTTGTCGTCCCCGTGTGTCCGAACCGGCGGTCTCCGTTCGGGGCGTCCGGATAACCTTGCGTGGTTTAGGGAGGTAGAGCTCTTGCGAACACCGACGAGGCTTTTGATTTCATACTAATGACTTGGTTCGGAGTCCTGATGGTCGTTCAAATCCCTAGCTTGTCCAAGCCACCCTATCAGAAGGAGGAACCGTCACGAGCCTGAGGCCTCTGAGCAAGGTACATTTGATCCTGTTCCTTACTCATTCATTCATCGCATGGCCAGGGCTGCAGGTAGAGTGTGATCTTGCCAGGGATGGACCAATGCTCTCATCTTCATGTTGTGTCCATTTCATTTCAGCCGCCGAGTGCATATTCTTGGCACGAATTTTTGAGAAACCTGGTTGATCCCGCATACTCACCGTAGGGAGCCAAAAGCCCCCGCGGCCCGTTCACACTCCCTCGCTTATCATTTAAAGGTGATGATCCGATTCGCTTTCGTCCAGGAACTGGGATCTGTGATGGCACGAGGACTTGCCAAGTTGCGTATCGGGATTCGGCGCACATCGCGTTGGTGGGGCCAGACCACAAGGATACACTTCTTTTTTTCTTCTCATCCTTTTTTCCCTTTTTGACTTTTTCCTTTTTGCCGCGGAGAACTTCTAAGTCACGCGTGCACAACGCGTGCGTGCAACCAAGTTTTCTCCGTGCACGATTCCCCGCTGTACTTCGCCAAACCTCCCCGGGGTTCCCGAGGCGTCACTTGGCACAGTAGTTTTTTTCTTGGTCGCCCACTTCATCCCCCCGTGTGGTCATGATAATGTGCATGGGTGCCGGGACGCTTCGCTTTCCAGAAGGAAGCCCTAGTGAACGCGTTTCGTTACCACACTGGAATGTCCATGTGGACCGTGGGCGGGTATGTGTCCCAGCTGACCGATGGTTGATGACCCTTCCAGGGGCTCATCGCGCGACTCAATCCAACTCGGTGGAGTTAAGTCACAAAGGGTGAACACACGTACGGCCCGAGACACAGGAGAACTCACGTGCACCATCCTTTCATGTTTTGCGATCATCAAGGATAATTAAGTGTCAGACGATCAACGGATCGAAAACAGCCAATGAAACAAGTGCCAAGACCATCAACTCCCAAGCTTGCCATCCATCCAATCTCGTGTAATTATACAGTGGATTCCCCAGAATCACGACATATTCCAAGAAGACACAAAGGTATCATTTCATGACCAGATCTATGTATGCATAATACATAATGCGTAGGGTATAAGTGCAGGAATACAGGGAAGCGCTTTCAATACAGTGGGCGTCTCTATATCGTTTCTAGGTGTACGTGATAGGTATAAGCCATGCATAGCATGATATCTATAGTTTTGAGATTGTAGGTTGCATTTTGTTGAGATACGCCGACGCTACGACACTGCCAGTGTCCTTGTTGATAACCTGGATTCATAATCAGTATCATTCCAATACGTCGCGCGAACCTAAGAGCTGCCTACCTCGCACCGAGCACTCATAATACGGCCACCCATAGCAATAGAGGTGCTGATAATTCGGAGGCATGACCCTCTGCTCAGTCGACGTTAACTAAGCACGTTTCACTGAAAAGGAAAGAAGAACTGACGCAGGAGCAGGGGAGTGAAAGACGACATTCATCGCTTGAGTGACACCGACACCATTGATATTTTGGATCAAGCCCAGGGTGACAAGTGGTGTACTGCAGCAGTTGTCGATCAAGAACGCGAGACATCCGCCGTGGAGCATCCCTGCCCCGTTGAGCATACCTGGGAGGATCGCTGTTAGACGACACTCTTAGCTGTGTATGTACGTAAACACCTACTTTTGTTGACGACCACTTCCGCAGTGGTAATGGCCTCCATTCGGCGCTGCTTTTCTTTGCTCTCATAGGCACTAATGTCTACGAACTTGACGGCTTTGGCGACGTGGTGGCCGAAACACTGTTCGTCGCCGGCACCGTAGGCAATGAAGGTGTTCAGGATCAGCTGTTTGACATGAGCTGAGACATTGCCCTGTATTTGTGATGCGTCCCCGCAATTAGAGAGCGAAGCGGGGTCAACCCAAGCTTTCCGTGCAGGTTTGGAGGTGCCATCGTAGATGACGGACGTGGAAGATGAGGAAGAGGTGCGGGTATATGGTTCATAAGCGTGAGAGGCAGCGCTAGCGTAGACAGAAGAGGTCCTTGAAGACATGGCGGTCTAATGGCTGAGGTGCAGGGAAGGAATGAATATCGAAATGGAACGAAGGAACGTGCTGATATTTATCCAAAAACCAAAGCGGAAGAAGATGAAACGAAGCATGAACTGGAATGAGCCGCTTGGCTAATATTAAGGCGAATTATCGTGAGTAGCAGAGTGCGAGCTTCCACAGAGCTTCTTGATGCGGAAGTTGCGTCGGTCTTCCCGTGCCAGATCCGAACAGATCCAGGTGCGAAAGGGGTCCCTACACGGATATTAATTGGTCCAACTGATCTAAGGGTCAGCTAGCTGAGTGCAAATGGAATGTCGCCACTGACATGAACACATCGCACAAGAGACGTCAACAGCGAGTCAGCTGGGGTATGCCTCATGTGATTGCCACGTAGGCTCCTCCCCCTGGCCAACTCAACATCGTTCTTCACGTCGAAAAAGAGTCGCCACTAAGGCTTTGACGGCCGTCCGCGAACCCGCTAGGTGAGAATCAGAAAATTTATCACTTGACAGATACGATTGTGATCCGTAGACGACGTCGCTGAATGGCATGTCTGACTACAAACGAGGGAGCTCCTGAATGGGGATCCAGGAGATTTGCCGGGATGTTCCCAAGGTGGCCACACCGTGAAAGGCAGTCAGACATGCACCTCATGAAAATCCGGCGGAACAATTGGACGGGGGAAGTTTACAAATGCTCTCGCTGAAGAAAGGACAACGTAATTCCCAAGGTGAAGCATGTTCCCGAACAGCACCGACGAGACTTGGTCTCCCACGCTTACCGCCGCCAACGAAATGGAGCCATCGATTATCCCAACGATACGGGGCGGATCGCAACGTTGAAAGTGCCACCATGGGCATTTAGAACTCGAAAATCCACGTTCCTGGTTGATGTCGCCAACGCACCGGTCTTCTCTCAAAGAGGATGAGAGCCTCCAGGCGACGCGGAAATCCCTTTTTTCACGCCCATACGTACTCGGGGAGTCTTACGTGTCAAAAAAGAATACCCACAACAGGCACACTACGCGCAGCTGAACAATCTCTTCATGACTCTGAGAACAGTCAAACCTTGAAGACGGTTCAAGCGGTTGTATACCCTCGGTATGTGGTAAGCAACGCCATTCAAATATTCAAGGCCAACCTGGCTTGTTTTGGTTGCGATGCACTCACGCTACCCAAGTGAGATGAAAAATATGCTTGGCCGCTCGTAGCATATAGGGAAGTGAGGAGCTGACGTGGCCTGTCGCCATTCCCAGATATACACATCCCTCCAGGGTAAAGCCGAAGCTCGCACTCATCTAAATTAAAGGAAGGGTCAAAATGTGGACTAACTATATTTCACTTTGGAACTATCAGATTACACCCACAGACGGCGCTGTGGGCCTACATACAAACACGATCTCAGGAACGTACCAGAATAAACGTAGGTATGTAGTTCTGAGGGAAAATCACGGAGCTTGCAAGCCCTCGAGCGACCCGTTCCATGGCGATAATGCGCTTGATCGGAAGCACTCGGGAAGCACCGCAGCGTGGAGGTACGTGGTCGACATGCGCAGTATGAACTAACTTAGTGTTCTCTGTCGCCACGCAAGCAGGGTTAATCATAACCACGGGTGTAACCTTCGGGGGATCGACGCGGAATGTAAAAGGGATCGCCACACAGCGAGTATGTACTTGTTGACTTTCCGCGAGTTTATAATCTGACGAACAAGTTAACATCCATCTATCGAGTGGAGTCCAATGGGTTATGGTTTTTCACATTTTAATAAAGGACATGAGCCCTCCTGACTGCGAGGAGCTCCAGTCGTGCTGTTCTTTCAGTCTCCTTGTTTCGTCGTCGCTCGGGGTCAAACTCTTCAAGCTACCCGCGCTGTTCCATTTCTCCCCTATGTTTCAGTGAGCATTTGGTCACCGGAACAACCTTTGTTTCTCTCTGATTGCTGGATCCAAATTGCCACCTTTAAGTTATGCCACAACCCATCTAGTACATGTATGTTTCATAGGCTTCCTGGCGTATTCACAATCAGGGGGAACCGGGTCGCCACCCCGGAGATGCTAGAGACCCCACTCCAGCTTGGGAATCGTTGTCGGTATTCAAGTCATCACCGGGCCGGAAATCCCACAAAACAATCAAACGCAATCACTGTAACGGAGATCCCACCTCGACTATGCCATTCATGGCTTTAAAGTTAATATAACCCCTGGATTATCAACCATAGTCTGAGTGGCGCACAAACATGACAGGTTGCAATAGAGATGACCGGCCGGAGTACACTAAGTGGCGTCGACGAAAATACGTGTCACCCGGTAGCTGGTCTTGTCACAGGGGCTCCCGGGATCAATTGGTATTAACCGACCGTTAACCAATAGACGGTAAATCTTCCTCGACAAGTCCCGGTTTGAGATGAAAACTTCCGTGACGTCAAGCTCAACGAGTTCCATCAAACGAGGTAGCCTCATTCGACGCATGTAGTTGATTGGCAGCCGCCACACTTGTCGCGACGCCGACGGTCACGCAATATTGCGGCGGAGGCTGCGGTTCCACATCTGAGATACATACTAGGCACAAAGCCTGAGCTGCTGACGAGGGTTTTGATGTGTACCTTGTTAGAACTTAGACGCGGGACCACGCGGTAGGAGTAACAACAGAATAGTCTTGTTTGTCTGAGCTCTGTCGAACAAGGAGGAGGGATACATGTGGAGACAATCTATACGACGTGGTTATGTAAGCGTATCAAGCGGAAACTGTAATCTCCAGTATACCTGGCAAAGGGGACACGTTACGGAATCGAGACCTGAACAACGTATTACAGTCGACTCTGTAATGACCCATATCTCATATAACCCATAATCTGTGAGAACACATACAACATTCCATTTCCCAAAGTTATTTTCAGTGCTTCCAGCCTCGATCAAAACCCATACTCTCCCATAAGCCATACCCCTGGGCCTATCTCCGAGAAGTATGGGTTATTATACATGCAATCCCCATGGGGGGCACACTATCAAGTGGGACAACGTTGGGGTGGAGAGGTTGACGTCACACACCATCAATCTCATGCTCGATATTTTCGAGCGCCCACGATGTTGTCCCGGAGCGTGCGGAGCTTTGCGAGGCAACCCCAGTCATAGTCTTGACTCTTGACTCTACTTCAAATACATACCAAACAGCTAAATCAGTTCCTTGTAGTAGTCCACGACGCCAATGGCCTACCAGTAAGTAGTATCGAATCGAGAGTAGCTTGATTCTGCTTACTCAGTTAGCCAAGGTTAACAAAATAAATACATAAATAAATAAATTGTTCCTTGGTATCGACGCGCGTCCCCTGACATCAACGCGTACGCTCGCATCACCCATTGAAGCTTCGCACACAACCACCACGACATGGAGACCTCCTTCGCATTGACCGGAAAGGGCTATGTGATCATCGCAGCGGACACAACCGCTGCCCGATCCATCGTCAAAATGAAGAATGACCTGGATAAAATCAAAGAACTGAGCTCGCACTTGTTCATGGCATACTCTGGAGAACCAGGTCAGTCCGAATGCGTATACCATCGCGACCGTGTGCCAACGACTGATCTACGTGGACTTTTGTCCGCCCTTTTTTCATGTATAAAGGCGATACGATTCAGTTTGCAGAGTATGTCGAACGTAACATTCGACTGTATCAAATTCGCAATCTCTATCCTCTCCGCCCATCCGCTGCCGCTTCGTGGATCCGTCGTTCGCTCGCCGAGTCTCTTCGGTCCAGAAACCCATATTCAGTCAACCTGCTCATTGGTGGATATGACCTAGCAGACCACAAGCCAGCACTCTATTGGGTGGATTATCTCGGAACAGTAGTGGAGGTGCCGTTTGCGGCGCATGGATATGGGAGTTATTTTGCATTGAGTTTGCTGGATAGGTGGGCCCATCGACGTCATTCGGGTCTCGTGGAGCGACGTACTGAAGTCATCCTCAGATACCACAATCCGGAAGCAACACTCGAGGAGGGCTTGGTTACACTCAAGCGTTGCATCGACGAGGTTTCGAAGCGATTAGTAGTCAGTCCGGAAAGGTACAAGGTCAAAATAGTCGACAGAGATGGCGTTCGGGAGGTTGAGCTGTAAAGTTTGCTTTCATTCGTCTATCGTGTAATCTCGTTCACGGGACCTCATGTGCCCAAACCCAATATTCAGTCTAGGATGTGAGTCCCTTCCACCCGATCACCACCCATAATCCTCTCTGTTTTCTTCTCGCACGTTACCACCCCTTTGACGCGTGCAATCACCGCCATTTGCTCCTCCGTGCGACACAATATCTCGACAGCTTTCTCTATATCCGATCTCCGCAACCTTGGTCCCCAGATACTCTCTGAGTATGCATCCACCAGCCGGAAGACGGTCAATCTTGCCATTGCTCCCTGACAAAACATTCCAGCGACTGCCTGTGCATGCAAAAATGTAGCTTGACCGATGTAAAGGGAGCGCAGGCTGGGAATATCCCCCATCAAAGGGGGAAATGGACCCTCTGGATTAGAATCCGTCGCGAAACTAATATTCGTCACAGTGATTTCCCTGATGTTGCACCATGACGAAAATTGCTTGAATAGGCAGGAAGCTACTGGGGCTACGATCTTTTCGTATCGTCATTAATCAACGCCCGTACGAAACCTTCGAGATGGGGGCGGTGTTGTACTCACAGCGGTGGAGAAGTGGTGATCAGGGTCGGGACCTGTCCATTCGAACGTGTCTGGACTTGGGGGGCGCGACACGCACGTGATCATCAATACTTGTTATCGAATACAACGACCCTGCACCTGCGCTTTGGGTCTCGCAGGGAGGGGATACACAGCGACGTTGCTGTGACAGGCTTACCTAACAGCTTGGAGTCCCTGTTCGAGGACGTCAACTACAAAGTCCCTCGAATATGAGTGCATCCGTAGACAGAGGTGTTTCAACCGCACGTCGCGTTCGGCGTGCGATGTCCGCTCTGCGATGCTTGCGAGCTGTCTGCATTTCACCAGGGCATCACAGAGATGGCCAAGGACGTCGCGTTGTGCTTTCCCCGTGAGATCGACCGCCAAGGAACGGGGTGCGATGGGCGGTTGGGGTGCTTTTGAGAGTACGAACTGGTGTAGCTGATGCGCGGATGTGAACCTGAGGTGTGTGTAGAGATGTTCCGTCCCGAGGTCGCGAAAGAGCTTGCAGACGCAGAGGATATCACTCGGGACCGCCGTCCCGTTGAGGGCCGTTCGAAGAATGACCGCAATAATCTCGTGGGGCAGGTCAGCAAGCGACATGGTGGAAAAAAGTGACGCGTAAACGGCGTCCGCCAGGGTTACCCAGAGGTGCGGATCCAACAAGTTGTCGAGAAGGGTCAGCAGGTGAGGCCTAGGAATCGGAGGAAAGTCGGAAATCGGAATGTTCTTCTGTGAGAAGCTAGGGGTGCGGATATGAATGAAGCGAGCGCAACGACTCGGAAGGCCCCGTACGCCTACCATTGACATGAACGCGGACGATGCCAGCTGTAAGCGCTTAAGCGTTCATCGATGCGAGGTACTTAGGGCGCTCCTCGGGTCTAACAACGGGGCTCAGGACGCCGTTTGTCCGGAGGTTACGGTTTACCCCGTAGGCCATACAGCCCCTTTAAACCTTCAACAAAACGATCACCACTCACGGTACGGGACACGCTCTTGGTAGCGTACGATGTCCCACGGTAGTGGAGAAGGGTTTTGTTGGGGAGGAAATTCAATATTGTAATGTTTTTTTTTTTTTTTGGGGGGGGGGTCCCATCATGGGCCCTACAAAGCGCAGCAAATTATGCATAGCATATTGATGATCAAGGTTACCGCAGCCAGCAGCGGCCCTGTCAATCATATCGATCGAATAAACTCAAAATCAGACAATCGCAGTGAGTAAGCGTGTGTCAACTGTGTCTTGGTAACCGATCATCCGCCGTATCGTGTCAGTAGCATACATCAATGATGGTTGTTAGATGGCGGCCCTGCTCTCTCCGACTCGTCCGAGCGATTCTGCTCCATGTTTGAAGGGCCGTCTGGAATCGGAATCTTACGGACGATCGTATCTCATCATCCCGACGCGGAATACGGTCATTCCCAAACCCACCGGAAGCAAGCGATGAAATCTTCGTGGGACTCCGGTGGGAGCTGGCTGCATCTTTGGGACAGAGTATATTTGCTTTCGCCTCACCATCCGCAATTACTTACATCCGTCAGGGTAAAAGGATAAACACTTATCCCAACAGATTCGACAGAGCATATGCACAAACGTATGTCTACTCATCGCTGTCCACCTGCGATCGAGGGGTAAGACATCATTCCCGGACAAGACCGCAGACAGTCACGCACCGTGCTCGCCAACTTGCCCCTTGCGCGCGTCGCAGCCGCTCGGGTCGAGATACGCCCAGAAGGTGCAAACGACAGCGTGGATTGCTGCGACGAACTTTTTGCCCTCGAGGTCGTCGTCTTCTTTGCTGGTGGCTTCTTGGCAGTCGATTGACTGAGAAAGAAGGACGAGATGCCCATATCAGTCGAGCGTGTCCAGAGAGAGAAGTAACGTGGATCACCTCAACACCGCAGCCCTACTCGTCTTCTTCGTCGGCGCGGGCTCGTCCTCGTCCTCATCATCATCGAGTTCTATGACTTCTTCCGATTCGCTCGCAATAGCCTTCTTCTTACTTCCTTTCGCCGGCGCCTTCTTTGCAGGCGCTTTACTTGCGGCGGTCGTCTTCTTCGAAGTCGTGGCCTTCTTTTTGGGAGGTGGCACTTCTTCTGATTGCACTTCAAAATCCGATCCTGCCGCATCAACGTTCATCATCATCGAATCGGCGGAAGCACCATCATCTGAGTCTTCCGCTCGAGCTTTGCCTTTGCCCTGACAAATGCAAGTGGACAATACGGTTAACGCTGGAAGTGATGTCAGGGACAATGTCGATCAACCTTGGTTTTCGTGGTTTTCCCTGTCCTAGTTTGTTCTACATAGCCCTGGTCATGTTGCTCCCTGACCTTGTTAACCTACAAAACTCTGAGTGGCGGTGTTTATAGGATAGGACATCCGCGAATGACAGACCACATCGTCGAGGTCATCCTTGTCCAGCTCTCCATTCGCCTGTACGCCTTTCATAAGTGCTCTCAACGTAGTCGACACGTGACTAAAACAGTTCATAAGTAATCCATGGCAAATAAGCACGACCCACTTTGATATCGCATGCGAATCGTCCTTTTCGACAAACATTTGTATCGCGTCCGACATACCAGCTTCGCCAAGCAGCTGCAGCTCTTGTGCTGCCAAGTATTCCTGGACGAGCGTATGCACCCGGACCTTGGATAGCTTTTCGGAGATAGAGAGCTCTGGATCGTCGATACTGAGCTCGGGTTGGTCGATCGTAACTTTAGCAGACCGTGTTGTTTTCTTGGCACGATGAAAGATGAGGACGTCACGTGGGTTAGCGATATGGCCTTGGAACTCTTGGCCGAAACGGATGGGGTTGGACATTTCACTGACGCCCGTCGTGTCGACCTAGGGAAAATGCATGTTAGATAATGACCACTCCGAAGAGTGTTTGAAAGTACCTTTAATCGAACAAGTGGTAACATGCGCGGTAGTTCCTCTTCTCCATCCTCAGCGGCCCTCTTGTTTCGGTCGTCCCATTGTTGATTGGCTTGTTCAATCAGCGCGTTGACCTATGATATTTGCTTTCCATCAGAATGATTATCTTTGATCAAAGCGAAATTGGTTCACTCGAGATTTTAAAAATTTGGACACAGCGATCTGATCATTGACGTCAAACCCCTCCTCCTCGGCCGCCTCGTTGAGGACAAGGTCTTCCAGTACAAAAGGCCGAACTGTTCGCAAGGGTATAGGCTTCAACTGGAACTCTTTCCCCTGAATCTCCACCAACGCAACGTGCCTGCGAGGGAAAACAATGCACAACCTGAGGACGAAGCGTAGTTAGCACATGCTGTACCATACTCACTTTTCAATTGATTCGCCATCGGCGAGGGAAGTGGCGACCGACGATCCAGGCTGTGTGATAAAATAATTTTTCCCTGCGACAGACTCGGGTACGATGCGACAGTCATGCTCATGACCCCAGACAACGAGATCCACGCTGTCATCGAACATGCCTTCGGGAACCGACTCCTGAGGACCATGCCGCACACTGCCGAGCGGAAGAAAAATAATGTTTATGAGAAGATTTCACACCAAGTTCAATGTTAGCGCGCGTCATACCGATTTTGGTGAAGGAGCAACATATTGAACCATTCGTTCTTGTTTCGAGGCATGTACATGCGGACTCGGTTGCTCCGAAGCTCGAAATGCATGCGTTGATCCTTGACGTTGCCCACGCCATATAAGCCAAGGAAAGTGCTGCCCTTACGGAGGAGAACCGGTCTTATTGCGATACCAGTCTGCTGGGCATCAGCGTTTGAGACGGGGAGATCATATTTTCCCATGTAGTTCAAAAGGCCGGACACAGAGAGGACATCGAGAGCACACAGTGCGCCCTCCTAGAAAGCGTTGTCAACGGGATGGAGTATCACCTGCAGTGATCTTACCGGGCCGGCACCTTGTGGGTCATCGTGATTGCCGTGGATTGAGAACACGGGGATACCGACATTCAAATTTGGATCCTCGTAGTTTATTGCTGGGAAACTAGGCACGTGTGAGCGTCAGATGGTATTATAAAGACTGCTTATGTGGCATACTTATAACCCTCTGCCTTTCCCTCACTGGGATCGCTCAGGAGTTCGAGTTGAACTGGCCTGTCGTTGAGCGTGTACTCGCGCAGGAGAGCGATTACCTGATAGAGACAATCTCTAGATGGTCTGTTCTCATGGAACAGGTCACCAGCAAGAAGAATAAAGTCAACCTAGTTCGACCCTGTCAGCACTCTGGCCAACAATGATTGACACGGAAATTCTCAAGTGGATGACTGTGCGCACATAGCGAGCAGCGAAGACAACCGCCCAAGTGAAGTTGAACTCACGTCATGCTTGACTGCCAATTGTAGGATCTCCTTGAACGTGTTGATAGAATCTTGGCCACGAATTGGGTCTCGCTCTAGATAACCAATGTGGTTATCCGTCGCCAGTAGTAGTCTTATCGTGTTGTCCGGTTCTTAGATACATCCAACGTTTGAGGCTGGATTCATAAAGGGTGAAATCGAGCACTTGCCCATGTTCCGGATAGTAGGTGGTGGAGGCACCGAATCTCGGTCATGATCTGACATGGCTATAGAAGCTAACCTGGTCAAACGAAAAGAATTAGCAATGTCTACCAACGCACGAACTGTCCTCGAGGACGGCAGTGTAACGCGACGCGAAGGGGCTCGGTAGGCTCACGTGAGCAAACATACCAAACATGCTTGGCCAATGCTTGGCTGTCCAATTGCTGCGCTTTCGACACGACTACAATCTCGACGGTTTTCGCAAGCTAGATTTCGGGCTCTTCAACTCCAGTTTCAAGGTCTGAACGACTCAACAAATTCACTGGACGACCTCTGCCCTGTGCGGTCGAGCTATACGCACACCTCACAATGTCTTCACAAAATGGCGCCCGCGGGCAGCAGCAAAATAACCACCTCCTTGTGGTATGTCATGCGAGACGCATGATACTTGTCGAGAACTAAAGAAACCTCAGACGGGGACTGTACTATTCTATCTTGTAGCGGCATTGGCGGTATGTTACACTTTATCTCCGTCTGCCCTATCGCCAGCTCACGAGAGTCTCGCAGATGGTCATGGCGTACGCTGATTTTCTATGCTCATACTGACACTGACTGAGGTATTATAGGAATAAATGGGTGCTAAAATCGACCTCAGCTCCACTCTTTTTCCTGTTCACTCAGCTCATGATCGCTGTTGTCCTTTTTCTCGCTTCGCACGCGGCAAAGCTTATCCAAATCCCCCTGTTCATTGATGCGCAACTCATCAAGGGACTTGCGCCCATGGTCGCGTTGAACGTCATTGGACTGAGGTAGGCTGGTTGCTGTGCCATACATGCGTCTGCCTGCTCACCTCTTCGCAGTTTCAGTAATTACACCCTCAAATATGTCGATGCATCGTTCTATCAGGTTGCCCGTGGATTGTTACTTCCATTCACTGTTGCGACTTCCTATGCCTTCTTGAACGCCCGTCCCTCCCTCCGTATCCTCTTCTCGTGCTCAGTAGTCACCCTTGGTTTCTTCGTCGGCATCTTCCTTGATGCTACTCCGATTGCCCTGCTTGGCATTTCATTTGGTGTTGCCAGTTCCGCAATAACCGCGGTGCACTCTGTTGTGATCAAAAAGAGTCTTGATGTGGTTAAAGGCAGCGCCATGCACCTTTCCTGGTACACGAACTTGTTGAGTGCATTACTCATCATTCCCATTATCGTCCTTGCGGGAGAGGTACCCGCTATTACACACCTTTTCTTTGGATCGGACCAAGTTGTTGCTACTCCTGGCGAGCTTTCGGAACTCCACAAGTTTGTCTGGGGGTCCATTATCACTGTAAGTACCCAATCCCAATCTGCACTTGGAACGTTGGCTAACAAGGAATGGCCATCACAGGGTGTCATTGGGTTCTTGATGAGCCTTGCCAGTCTACTTTCTATTAAAGTGACATCTCCGATAACACACATGGTCTCCTCTGCTGTTCGAGGCGTCGCTGCGTCGTTGTTGGGCATGTGGCTATTTGATGATTTTATCTCTACGCAAGTGTCTCACTGATGCACCGGCGAGTTCCCGAGCTAATCTGATTGAGTGTAGTGGGCGCGCTTCTTCGATCGCGATTATTCTCGGAGGATCCATCTGGTACACCTGGTTGAAGCATGCCGAGTCGCAGACACCCAAAGCTGGCGAGAGGGACGGTAGCAAGTACGAGAGAGTACCACTAGAAGATGTCGAGGCAGGGAAAGTTAGCACGTCCCAGAAGCCAGAGTAGACGGACTATACTCGGATGGAAGGCTCTCACCCTGCACCGATACCCCACACCTTCTTTGACTTTCTGATATCATACATTCGCTGAGATTCTATAGAGGTGGTATAGTAGCCACATTCCGCAGTGTACAAGGCAGGCATTCCATTGTACTGTGATGTGAAGGTAATGTGTGTGTTCGCGTTTGTTGTGGAATTGGGTGGAACTCGGCAGATGTAGTGTGGATGGAAGTGTGGTATGCATGTCATCATCGACCCATGACATCCTTACCCTCCAACCACAATCCTCATCACCCGTCGAAACTACGACTAGCCTTCAGTCCTGTACGCTCCAAGTACCCGTAACTCGACTGATTCGATACTTGGATTCGAAATCTTTGCACTTTGACCCCTTATCTCGACTATGTTTGGGTGCTGTGTAGCTGGCAGACTCCTCCAGACCAATCTGCAACAAGTAGACGAGACGCACGCCTTGTTTGAGATTCCTGCTGCCGAAAAGGTCAACCATGTCTGCGTCTTTCTATTGGGAACAGGTTAGCATCTCCACATATTCATCTCCCTAGTGCTGTGATCGAACTTTCGGATATAGTGCCATTCCCCGAAGGTTACGGTGCTACGGTGCACTTCTTTTGGCCCGGAAAAGGGTCCCAAGTACTGGGCATGTGCGTTCCTATGCTCACCCCTAAACCCAGTAGCTAAATCTGACTTCCCTTTTCGTTTCCGAATATAGGCTCTCCAACGAAAAACCATCCGCGATATTTCGCCTCCGTTCCACGTTTTCTTCCGCGTCCAACCCAGCCTCCGGTATGAGTACACCGTCTGCGTTCACCTCTGCCGCGTCGGCCACAACCGGTGACGTCACTGCCATCCTCGGATTCGCAGTCGAGCCCCTCGAAGCGGTCGCAGCGCAGATAGCAGCGCTCCCCACGACGACGATCAATTCGATGCTGAACGCGGACGCCTCCGCGGTCACGAAGCAGGTCGATCCCGGCGCACTGGCGGAGAGAATCGCGCGGCATTTGTTGAATTACTTATCTGGGTTCGTGCCTTCGGGTGGGATGGGACCGGAGAGTATGGTACCGATGGGTGTCATCGCGAAATGGTATGAGAGCTTTATGAGTAAACTGAGAGCGGGGGGGACGGGGTTCTTGGAAAGGGGGGAATGACGTTGAGCGTGTACGAATGCGTACAGGCTTTTGTATTCTCCAGGCCTCTCAGACTTGATTGTTCGACACGACGTTTGTAGGATTTAGTAGGTGCAGTGTTTAATTCCCATCTGGTCGCCTGAACAGGGGTGCGCCCGAAAGTAGTAAATACCCAAACCTCAGCAAACTTGTGTCACATCCCGCGGCAACGCGTTCAATCGGGTTTCAAAAGGCAAGCCTGGCGACGCGGGCGGTGTCCGTCCACAGTGCTTGCTGGGACTTGGTAGAGCCTAGAGGTACGTGATCTCATGGAGGGTGAACCTCCTGATGCGAGGTTGGCAGAAAGTCATCATCTTGAAGGTACGGTATTACATAGGGGCAAAGAATTAGGCCTTTATATAGGCCTTAGGAATGACTGATCGACGGTAAGCGTAATACAACTTCAATCGTTCCTGATTCACAGTGAAAACATGCCGTCTCCTCATCTGCGTACGGGATAAATTGTTGACACCGATGATCACCTCGGCGACCGGATTTGTCTAGTATCGAGGCTATCAGCACCTTGTTGGCAGAATTAGACTGCCGCCGCCCCATCATTGATGTCATACCCATCATGATTACCACGAGCGTCCTAGGACTGGCGCGTACAAACCGCGGCACAAGCTAGTACGGCGTTCAGGCAATGTTATTTCGCAGTATACTAGAATGACTAATTTCAAACTCAGACTAGGTTTTTGAACTCAACCTAACAAGCGCGTTGCTGGCAGCGCTTGGAACGGAGAGTGACCTCATCATGAAGCATCTCGAGGACACACTGCCAGTCCTGCAGGGATACCTCCGGTTTGTAGGACTCTACACAAGCTTATCGTTCCCTGTTGTGCGATGAGCGGTCTTGACTCATTTGCCCGGCTGTTCGAGTTCCTTTTCCCCCGGGCCTGTCCCTGAAGGTCAAGTATTTCCCGTACCTTGCTGCCGTTGCTGCTGCGATCACGTCGTCATCGTATTCATTCAGCAATCCACAGCTCGTGTGTACGACCCCGGTGCCAGAGGTGTCGACTCAGTCCCCCTCGGATAATATCACTACCATATCGAGTAATTCCGACAGGTCCTCGAACTCGTAGGGTGCGTCAACCTCAATGATTGGCCGCTCGTGCGGTCCCGTCGCATGTTACAGGAGGTCCAACAGGTCCGTGTGATGGCTAACACCTGACCTTCTGTGCGTGGTCAGGTCGGAAAACGGAGATAGCCAATCATTCTACGAGTTCAGTGTTCTATAGCAGCTGTCTAGTCACTGAACACAAGACTTCCATGCCAGTGGCTGGCGCTCGTACGACGAGCATTTGAAAGTCGCAACAGAAATATACCAACGTATCGTCGTCCGCCACTCTGTTCAAAAGATCATCGACGACGGCAGATCTGCGATGAGTGAGCGAGGGATTTGAAAACGTGTATCAAGTAAGTAATGTTCATACATTTTCAGGCAACGGGTCTGGGAATTCCGTGACAGTCGGGATCTTCGCATCCTTGTGCATGTGGCGTTGGTGCGAATTTAACCACTGAACGACTTTGTCGTTGATTTGGGTCTCTCACCAATGATTGGGCAAGGTTATCTTCAACTGGAAGAATGAAACAGGGGAATCTCTGTTACTTGTCGCCTGCGTTACAACTCCACTTCTATCTTTGCATGTTTCAAAGCTTCTAATCGCTTCTGATACCCAGCTCTACCATTCAACACCATCAAGTATGCCGTACAATCACGCTGGAACTTGTCATACTCCACAAGAGGTGTGATAGTGGTATAACCCTGACTACAAGTGCATCAGTAGACGGAGGCATTTCAGCTGCACATCACATGCGACGTGTAGTGTCCCATCTGGAGCCGCTGGCATTTCACAGGGACATCACAGAGGTGGCCGAAGGCGTCACGTTGTGCTTTCCCGGTGAGATCGATCACCGAGGCCCGGAAATACGATGTGATCGGCTGGAGTGCTTTCGGGAACATGAATTGGTGTAGCTGATGCGCCTAAGATGTGTGTAGAGTCAATCCATCCCCGTGTCGCGAAAGAGCCCGTAGACGCAGATAACATCACCCGGGGTGGCGATCTCTTCCGGAGAATGACCGCGCCGGATCTCTTGGGGGAGGTCAGGGAGCGTCATGGAAAGTGCGTGTAAATTTTTTATGCCTTGTCCGGAAAAGAATCGGGAAAAACGGGAATTTCACACAGAACCCGTAGGTATACTACTGTAGGGTCCAATGGTAGTGATTAAATCGCCAATCTCGCATTTTCGGACTTGATCGTTTACGGCAGATGTTCAAACTGCTGCCCACTCGCACAGTAAACATAGGTGACACCACTCGAAACCCCGCGATCGACGGTCGAAGGAGGACTGCGTGTGATATGCCATAGGGTGACCACAAGGTTCGTAAGACTTCGCTGCATTGTCTTTGCCCGCTCAGTTTTTTCAGTTTTAGATAATAATAATTGCATGGATACTGGTTGTAGAATATTGTTTATCGTATGCAACGTATATAATGGGTCCCGACATTTGCAGGTCGTATACCAGGATTCTCCCCCATTTTCGTTGTGAGTCGTCCTTTCCCATTAACGCGATCTCTGGATGACCATTTGCAAACCCAGCTGAAGCAATATGCCTTCTAAGGTCGACTACCCTTGTACCATTGCCCGATGGCTCCCCAAGGACCCCCGGCGCGTCATCCGGATGTACCAGAGCAAGTTGCTCGCTCAGCTCATCAAGAAGGGTGTCTGCACGCGGGCAGGTGATGTTGACGAGAAGCAACTTTCTCCCGTCATCTTCGAATTCAAGAAACTGATCGAAGAGGACGCTGAGATATTCAGAGACTTCCACGAAATGTTCGACCAGGTTCGTCCCAACCCGAACTCTAACCGGCTCCTGGTAAGTGGCTAGTGTGACAATTATTGACTATATTCACCCCACTAACGTTGATTGTTTTCCATCGGGGTTAGATCACGAACTATATGCAGCTCCTCGCTGTTCTTGATAGGGCCATCACTATGGCGCCGACCTACAACTATACCAGTCCTCTTGTGAGCGGCGTCCCTGTATACGGCGTCCTTGCTCCTTTCTGTAACACTCCGGCTGGCTACCACGCGTTCACTAATTCCAAAGTGAATGCGATGTTCCACAAGATCTTTGACGAGTGGACCAAGTTTCTCGTCTCTCCAGCGTCGCGCGACGTCTTGGTCTCTGCAGAGGGCGGCTGGTTCAGTCCCGATGCGTTACGAGTACAGGACGATCGCCTTGGCACGCCTTTTGCGCAGGCATGGGTGTGCCATCCCGACCAACCACACATGGGCTTCAAGTCCTGGGACGACTTCTTTGGGAGACGTTTCAGAGAAGGTGTCCGTCCCACCTTTGCGCCCGACAACCCCGAGTTCATTAACACCCCCTGCGAGGCGATCACATACCGAGTTGCCACCAACGTACGAGCGACGGACGAGTTCTGGCTCAAGGAAATGCCGTACTCCCTCAATCATATCCTCAACTTTGACCCGCTTACGTCCGAGCTCGTCGGCGGGACCATCTTCCAGGCGATTCTCAGCTCTCTGGACTATCACCGGTGGCACAGTCCCGTAGATGGACGTGTTGTGAAGACGTGTGTTA